>JABASP010004081.1:0-11362 GCA_019776565.1 Sminthurinus signatus
AATATCAAATATCTTTACATTAAGTATTAAAAAATACTGATTCCCCGTGTCAAATGTCAAAAGAATTGAAAAATAACATGGCATTTCATTGTGTTTTATAAAAATCCCCATGAAAATTTTCTCCCCTAATAAAATGCATATGACCTGAGAAAAGCTCACTCAAACAAATCCTTGTGATTTTGCACGAGTTTAAATATTCCGATTTTCGGTTCTCGTGTTTTTAGGAATTTTTGGACAACCTAAAAAAACTAATTAACAGTCGACTGATGAACATACTATGTAATTAAAGTTTGTAGTGCATACAAGTACTTATCAGTTAAATCATGAATGTGTGTTAAATGTGGCTACGTTGCATATACACATGTTATATAATATTGGTTTTTAGGGTGTGTGGATGTTTTTGATATGTTTTGGCCTTGAAGATAAGATAATGAAAAAGGTTGTTGAAATATAAACTATATTACAAGTTCCAGTTGATAATATATTGAAGTGTTTGCTATAAGGAGTTTGGAGTTTTTACTTTAAAATAATATTAGTTTCCAGCAAAAATAATTTAAAAATCTAGTACAAATATGAAGACTTTGACACAATTTCGGGCAGCTGGAAAAGTAGTACATAAATTAAAATGTCGCTATTTTAATTCATCGTCCGTCTACCTCGCATCATCTTCATCACCTGCAGGAGAATTGAAGTTACCTTTATTTGGTTCAGGATTTGATCCAAAATATAAAGACAAAGTTGCATTCACTGATTATACTGGAAGAAATTTCACATATCGAGAAATCACGGGGAAAGCTGCTACTCTCGCCCATGAATTGAATAGAGTTGTTGGTTCAGAAAAAACTAAAGTTTCATTCCTCTGTCCAAATGATTCCACTTTTCCAATAACATTATGGGGAGCTTGGATGGCTGGTCATGCAGGTAAAATAGTTTGGATTTTTGATGTTTTAGAGCTAATCAAAATTAGTATGTATGTTTTATGCGTGACTTTAAAATTTAGGTGTATAAATTGTTTTATTTTTTTTTTACAGGTGTTCCATTATCAGACAAGCACCCGGAAAATCTACTTGAATATTTTGTAGGCTCAACAGAATCCAAAATTCTTCTAACTACTCCAGAATATGCTGACAAACTGAATCCAGTAGCCAAGGCTGTCAATACAGAACTCGTCGTCATTGATTTTGATAAGTTGACAGCAGCCAATATTGATGATTTTAAAAGTCTTCCAAATCCATCCGGTATTGTCAATCCATCAGCTTATAAAGATAAAGATGCCCTCATATTATTTACTTCAGGAACGACAGGAAAGCCAAAAGGTAAGTTCAAAGAAATGAAGATAAATCTAAAGAAGTTTCTTTCTATTAAAATTGTGCATATATATTATGTATATACATGTAAGTAAGTATACTTCAGTATATAAATTGGCATATTTTATATTTTATAAATTTAATTTATTATATGTTTGATTACAGGTGTTCTTCTTACACATAGTAATTTAGAAGCTCAAGTTATCAATATTTGTGATGCATGGGATATTACACATGTAGATACTCTATTACATACATTACCACTTCATCATACACATGGTCTAATTCACGCTCTCTTAAGTCCTCTCGCAGTTGGTGGAAGGTAATTTATGTCTAAAAAAAATCTATAAACATTTAATTTAAATGTATTTTATTTATATATACAGGTATGAATAATGAATAATGAATAATGACGAATGAAATTAATAATGTATTGTACATCATGTGTATTTTTTAATTTAGATGTCTCATGATGAAGAAATTTGATGCACCAAAACTTTGGGACGAACTTTTATCAAATGAAGAAGACCGACCAAATTTACTCATGGGAGTTCCAACTGTATATGTTAAACTTCTTGAAGAATATGATAAAACTATTGGAAATGGACCTAGAAGTAAAATTGAATTTGTTAAAGCCACATGTACACAAAAAATGAGGTACGTGTGTTTGCTTGTTTGTTTGTTGTATTATGCTGAATTTTTAATTAGTTGGGAAGAATCTTGGATTTTTTGAAATGGTTATTTATAACTCAAAATGGATTTTGATATTCAATTATTTTATATTTTATCTAGGCTTATGATAAGTGGTAGTGCTGCTCTTCCAATTCCAGTTCTTGAACAATGGGAAAGGGTCACAGGTCATCGTCTACTAGAACGATATGGTATGACGGAAATTGGAATGGCCTTAACTAATCCATATAAAGGAGAAAGGAAACCAGGATTTGTTGGAAATCCTTTTCAATCCGTCAAAGTCTGTGTCGCAGATTTGACTTCTAGAACCAATTACAAAGTTTTAGCAGAAGGTGGACTAAAACGTACTGAAATATTTGACAAAAGTGCTAAATCAGTTGTTGGAGATTTACTTATCAAAGGTACATAATATAATTTTATTTCACATACACAATATATGTAAAGAATATAGAAAAGTATGTCATATAGATATTTAGTTGTATAATTTTACGTCCAATATAGTTATTGTATTCACCTGCACGTTATTAATTCTTCACTAAAGTGTACATGTTTTTATTGTTTCTTTTTTGTGTAGGACCATCTGTATTCAAGTGCTATTATAATAACCCCGAAGCAACAGAGAAAGAATTTACTGCTGATGGCTGGTTCATCACAGGTGATACAGTAGAGTATGTTGATGGTTCTTATAAGATTTTAGGTAGGAAATCTGTTGATATTATCAAATCTGGTGGGTACAAATTAAGTGCATTGGAAATTGAAACTCAATTACTGAGTTTAGCTGAAGTTAAAGAAGTGGCTGTTATGGCTCTTCCTGATGCAACTTGGGGACAGAAAGTGGCTGCCGTGATTGTATGGAGAGGAAAAGAATTGAGTTCTTTAGAATTTAAAGAAATTGCAAAGACTCGATTGGCTCCATATGCAGTACCTACAGTTATCAAAACTATGGATGAATTACCCCGCAATCATCTTGGTAAGGTTAACAAAAAAGAATTAGTCAAAATTTTTAACCCTTCAAAACAATAATAGATAATAATTATTGTCAACTGCTGTGGAATTTTGTAATTTTTTGCCAAATGTCAAATATCCTTTTTCAAAGGGGGTTTAAAAACGTTTTTTTAACAATTAATTTTTTGACCATACAATTTCGAATTTTAAAAACTTAAAAGCTAGAAATCCAAGATAGGGAAAATTTGTACATAATCTATAATCTATATAGGATTATTCATTATAAAGGTGCTATATAAAACATTTTTTCAAATACAAAAAAGAAAATACTGTGATTACGCGGATATATTATGGTGTTCAAAAAACTTGATCCTTCGTAAGCTATATCACGTTTTTTGTTAATGTTTTTAGATTTATGTGTTATATTATGTGTTTGAATACACAATATAATCGCGTTATATGCAATAAAATAATCACAAAATCAATCAATGCAAATATTTAAAGGACTGTGTATTGTGTATACCGTATTTTTTACCTTATATTGATACCATGTTGCAAAAAAAACGTTCATTTTCCCAAGCATGCAATGTTACAATAAATTTATTAGGCATAAATACTGACAATATTATTATTATTTCCGACCAAATTCAATACAGTTAATTAATTTTTTTTTGATTCCAATAATAATTACTGAATTAGTGCATAATATTTTTTATGCTTTAAAATATTTCCTCTTATAGGATTTTTTTTCACTTTTCATTAACATCAGGCACACATGTAATACTTTAACTTTTAGTACTTAAATTTCAGTTGATCTTCCATAATATATTTATGTACTCCATTTGAAACACTATATTCAAGAACTATCTATTTAGATTTCTATTCTCCAGTTACCATTTACCATTCGTTAATGATTCATTTTCATTTATACTCATTTCAATCATTCATAGGTAGTTATTTAGACAGAGAAAAAGGGTAAACAGTATATACATAATAATATGTACTATACGTACACTTAAAGTTCACAAGTCGTGTAGAATATTTTTTAAATTAGGTATAATACATAGACTTTAAAACAGGGTTAAATCATCAATCATAATATACTTATTACATATATGTACATGTATACAGATAGCTTTTTGGCTACATATTATATACTTTTCTTTGTTTCTTACTGAAAATATATTATAGTATTTTTTTTTTTGTATTTTGCATGTTTGTTTATTACTAGTAACTGGCAACCTGCCAGTGGCAGGAATCAGCTTTATAATTACCTTTTCTGAATTCAAGAACAAGAATGACTTTTATGTATAATATTAATGTACACTTACTTACAAGTTACAATAGTAAAGAGAGCTTAGTGCATTGAAAAGTGCATTATATACATAATACAATATAATTAAATTATAACATATAATATACATATATATATACTTTCGTTCTACGATTCTAAAACAATATAATAATACATTATAATATATTTATAGTGCACTTGACCGTTTGTAGTATACAATTTGCTTTTCCTTTTGACTTGATGGCATTTTATAACATTTTTGCTTAATATATGTATAACTGTTATTAATAGTTGACGTTTTGTTTTATGTTTTTTTAAGTTGAGATTTTACATGTTTTTTTTTACATCATACACATGTACAACATGTACATTAGTATAAGTTTTGTGTATATTTTTTATATTTTATTCAAGTAGTAATTGTTTTATAGATATATATAGATGACTCATAATAATATATTATAGCTCAAAGTTTATAGTTCACATTTCACATAGTTGCTGAGAGTGAAACTATTCATTAACGTATTTTAATCCTTTTTTAAATGTTACAAGAGTACAAGTTTTAGTTAATGTCTGGAGACGGATTGAAATTCTTCTTTTTTGAATGAGGTTTCAAATTGGTACATGTTATTACCCACTGGAAATTTTCCAGAACTATAGTTACTACTTTTGTCTACAGCATTAGTTGATACATGACCACCCCAGAGACCATTAGAATTTGAATTAGTACCATAAGTACTGTAAACATCTGATCTTTCTGAACCGGGATAAGGTGAAAGTTGACCATTTCTATTTTCATTGTAGGTAGACTCCATAGAATATTGTGATTGACTTGAGAGGGGCCTTTCATCATTAAATCTGACACTTGGGACCTTGTTCTGTTGATGTTGATGTGAGTGAGAATGAGCGGATTGAATATCATGAAATGTCACTCGTTGTTGAACTTCTGCAGAAGTTTGTGACTGCCTTGAACTTGGTCGTGGGGGTAAATTACTATGCAAGTGCAAGTGTTTGTTAACTGCTTGTGTATTTGAACTTCCGGGGGGAGGTTTGACCATTGTTGTCTGTGTTTTTCCACAGTATTGAGCTAGTGCTCTTCTCATCTTTATACAATCTGGACACATTCTCTCATGCCACTGTAAATAGTAAATAACGTACAAAAACAAATTATTTTGCTAACCAAATATTGGCATAAGACATTTGGTACATACAAAAGTAATTCAGTATTCAGTACTCACGTGTCTTTCACAAAATGGACCATCTCCTTCAAATTCGAAAAAGTTTTTGTCGTCCAGTAAACAGTTACAATCCTAAAAAAACATGAATAAGAATCATTTTACTCGTTATAGGAAATTCGGCATATTCCATGTATATAATGTATCTCTTTAAATTCATATTTAATTATAAAAAAAGTCAGTAAATACCTTGCAGCGGAAGCAATTCTAGACCATCATAAAAAAATGATAAAAATCATAAATATCATCATTTCAGAACCTTTTTAAACTTTTGTTAGTGAAGTAAAATTATCATCAATGTAATTAAAAAACAGCTTATTTACCTGATGCCAATCTCCTTTCCATGTGTAGCAAAAACTGTCAGTAATTGGTCGTGTGCACCCTTGAGAAAGAAACAACCAAATTTGATAGTAATTAGTAATCAGTAGTTCATAATCTGCAGTAGTATTATTTCTCTATTTTTCCATCTATTTTAAAGTACCTTGACATTTTGGGGCAAATAATCGCATATAATCTTCTTCACAAAATGGTGCTCCTTCATATTCATAAAATGCATTTTCAGCAAGAATTTTGTTACATCCAGAAGCAGAACAGCGGAAACATTCTGGATGATAATCTTTACCTATAAAAAAAAGTATTAAATTTCTATAACTTTAAACACAGCCTTTTGAATTTCCTCAGTTCCAAATTCCAAAGAATATATAATTCATGTGTATAAAGATATAAATATTTACCAAGAGCAAGTACTCGTTTGTGCTTGATTGGCTCATAACACTGTGAACATTTGGGTGAAAAGCGTCTGTGATAATCTTCTTCACATAAAATTCGTCCTTCTCTTTCGTAAAAATTGGTTGGAGTCAAATGACTACCACAATCTTCACAACTAATTAACATAGCAAAAAAAATAAGGAAATGATAGAGAGAAAATTGTCAGATTATCATGCATTATTGTTTTATAGTTATTTTATATACACAAGCTATTTTTTCATACAGGTTTTAATAGTTTTTTTTACCTGAAACATCCATGATGATAATTTCTTCCATGAGCTACCAAAGGTTTTCCATCTGTAATTGGTTTTGCACATGTATAGCACTTGGGAGAGAAAAGACGATGATAGTCTTCAATACAATAGGGCATTCCTCCTTTCTCCAAAAAGCTGGATGGTGAAAGTGGCTTTCTACATTCCGTGCACTTGAAGCAACCTGAAGGAAGTAAATTTCAAGTTCCCCCAAAGACAAAATACATTATGTTTTCTTTCATAAACATTATTTCATATTATAATTTATATTGATGGTAGTTCCTACATAATTATAAACTACTAGTAGTACGTCAAAACACATTGTAAATTGAAAAGAAAAATTTTTACCTTGTGGATGCCACGGTTTACCCATAGCAAAAATAGGCGTCTATATAAAATAAAACCACAGTATCAATACACAAGTATGTACTTTAATAACATTGATTACTGTAATGTATTTACAATTTACAATGTCTCTTCATCTGACGACTAACCTCTTTAATTGGCCCATTACAATTACAGCATCTTGGGCTGAATTTATTATGAAAATCATCCTCACAAAATTGCCCAGGTACACCTTCCTTGACAAAGTAATTGTTTGGTGTCAATTGCTTTGCACATACGTTACACGTGAAACACCTGAATTACCAATATAAAATATCATATTTATCAGACATCGCTCATATGAATCATCATCATCATCGTAAAGCGGTTTTATGTATAATTTGATTTAATGTTGTATTTTGACCTGGGATGATAGAAAGCATTTCGTGCACTCAAAGGATTCTATAAAACGTTTCAAGAAAAACAATAAAATATATTTTCATTCATAACTTCTGTCGATACTATTGGAAATTTGAAATATCGTGTTATATTGTATGCTTGGTTATTTTAATGTGTAATCTTACATCTCGAATTGGAGTTTTACATGCTGCACATTTTGGACTGAATTTCTCATGAAAGTCATCTTCACAAAATTGTCCAGGGATTCCTTCTTTCACAAAGTAGTTATTGGGAGAAAGTTGTTTGGCACACACATTACATGTAAAGCACCTATAGAATTTGAAAGTTACAGAAAATTCAGTTTTATGATAGTACTTTTATAACCATTTAAGATATATTTTTCATTGTAAATAATATTTTACCTGGGATGCCAAAGTTTATTCCGTGCGTTCATCGGATTCTGAAAGAATGTATGAAATTATTGCAAAGTTAAAGTATTTTGTCATTTTATTATAGAATACACACGTGCAAAAAACAACATATTAGTTATTTTATCTTACATCTTTAATTGGTGAATTACAACCAGCACATTTTGGACTGAATTTATTATGAAAATCTTGTTCACAATATGGTAATCCATTCTTCTCAAAATAATTATTTGGAGAAAGTTGCTTTCCACATTCCGTGCACTTGAAGCAACCTGAATTTTAAAACATAATAAAACATATTCTGTACAAAAGTATACATGTAAGTAGTATAATTACAACTAAATGTTCAAGTTTCCCCAAAGACGAAATATTGTCATTCATAAACTTTATTTCTTCATACCTGGATGCCAGGGCTTTCCCATAACTTGCATTGGACTCTATTTAGATAATAGCAACAAAACAAATTCACATCAAAACATTCAAAAAAGTATTAAGTAATGAAAAAACAATCAAAATTTCAAGGTACATATTTCATATTTTACCTGAACAATTGGACGAGAGCAACCAGCACATTTCGGTTTGAACAAATCGTTGTAGTCGTTTTCGCAATAAGGAAGGCCATTCTTTTCGTAAAAATTGTTGGGATTCAACACGCAGTTACATGCTGTACACCTATATATATAAAATCAAAAACGTAACGAATGCTGAAGAAAATACGTAACAACTCACAAAGTATTTTAAATGGTAAAAATTTAACATACCGGAAACATCCAGGATGAAAAGTGCGTCCAAGTGCATCAGTTTTCTTACCCTACAAAATGTTTAACCACACATGTAAAAAAATTAAAAACCCGTGTGTACTGAAATCAATGTAATTTCTTTCTGAAAAAACAATCTACTTTTTCTTTTTCTTTCTTTCTTTTGTTTTGTACTTACATCAGTGATTGGTTTCTTGCACTGTGCACATTTGGGCATGAACAAGTCGTTGTAGTCCCGGTCACAATAAGGCTTTCCTTCCATGGACTTGAAGTTCTTTTCAGGTAACTGAATACCACATTTTGTGCACACATGACACTCAGGATGATAAACTTTTCCAAATGCTGAAATATACTTATCTGCAATGTTTTGTCCACAAGCAGTACAAGGTGGAAGAAATAGCATATTATGACAGGCCTGTGTCAAATAAATAAATGTATTCATTATTCATTTACAACTTTCAATACAATGTAATTGTTAGAAAAATAGTTTGTTCTTAAAAGTATCATTTCAGTTTAGTTTTTTTACTTTGCAATAAGGGTCCCCGTCATGTTCCAAAAAATATGGTGGACGCAGTTCCCTGTCACAATTTGCACAGCAAAAATGTTCTGTATGGGGAAAGAATTAAAAGTAATATGTGGCATGAAAAATCAGTAGTACAGGAACTGTATGTATTTATACACAAAATCTTTTTAGTGTGTTTTTAGTTTTCACATACCAGGATGATACATTGCATCTAGAGCTGTAACGAGTGGTCCTATAATACCCTCTCCACAAACGACGCAGGGTCCTTTGAATTCACCATAAAGTAAATAATAGTATATGTACTTTTAAAGAGGAATATAATTTCAGATACATCTACATGGTTGATAAAAAAATTAATACCTTTGATTGGTGGGGGTGTGTATTTGTAATCCTGTATTTTAGAAAAATTAGAGTTAGTATAAAATACTTGTAAACACATGCATATCTATGTTTGAGATCGATTATGTACACATGTAGGATATTCATCCAGAATATAAACATAATGGAGAGTAAATATATTAATGTTTGTATAATATTTTTTGTTTTTCGTAATTTTGTTTAATAGCTATATAGATAAAAGATAACAGATAAAACGTGTTAGTAAGTACCAAATGATAACTGTTGAATTTCATGTCCTCATTTGCATCATTGATTCCAAATTTTCTCAATTCATCTGATTTTGTTTCGGAATCAAATGGAGATTTGATCCACTCATGACGTTTCTTATTGACTGCTGGGGAAATAGGTCGTTGTTGGGTTTTTTTCGTGGGTGGCGAAGGAGTAGGAAATAAAGTATTTGACGTGACATGCTCATCTAAATTTAAAGGATGTGGATGTGGAACATGAGGATGAGTGTCAGCTCGTTCTATAAAAAAAATTCATGCAGAGAAAGAAAAAAAACCATAAACAAACTCATGTTTTACTCGTATCTAAAGTAAAAAATGTATGAATACAGGATTTCTCATTTTGCAAAATACTAAATACTGATTTCCAGTATATGATGCGCTCTGAAAACTGTAAACATGCACATTACACGGATCGAATTACGAATTACTAACCTACTTTTACTACTTTTGTATAATATATACACTGGCATTTTTTTTCAGTGATAAAAACCAGTAGTAAAAAGCAAAAAAGAAATGGAAACACAAAAATTGTATCACATCTTATGTTATGTATATTTGTGTTTGTAATTCATAAAAACATACCTTTGATTTCATACTCCTGGAGATGTGGACATGGTTTGGCTGGCTTCTTGTATCCGTTGACCTTTGAAGTTCCATTTGTAAAGTTGGATTTACTGGAACTACTACTTGGTTTTGCAGGAGGCACTGGAGCCTTATATTTAATGTCCTCCATATGGGAAAGGATGTCGTCTATTGTCCAAACAAAAAAAGTTTCAGAAACAAAATAACGATAAAGAACTAAGAATAAAAATCTTTTTCAGCTGATAGCTTATTTCTATATTTCTGGTTTCTATGTATCCTGACTTCTGATTACTGATTGAGCTTCATTGCTCAGGTCTCATCATGTCAATACTGTGTATTTTCACACTATGGTCAACTTTACTTATACAGAATACAAAAAACATGGAATTCGTCTTTACTTTTACAAGAGAAGAGAGCAAACTGCCAACAACCACACACACACACACACGCATGTACATAAATTTACATTTCACAATTCACAATAATGTATGCTAATTATGATTGTTTTTTTTTCTTATTTCTTCTTATTTGTTATTTGCTATTTATTTTTTCCCTCTTTTTATCTATTTTTCCAGTTTTATTTTCATTGTGTGTGTACAAAAATACAAAATACAAAATAGAAAGACCATAATATGAAGCATCGAGAATCGAGAGTTGATGGTGATGGTGTGGAGTTGACGGTGATGGTGACGGTGATGATATAATAATAGTATGTATAGTATGAACAAGTCCATATATGATTAAATTGGTAGATGATATGGTGAATATTTAATTAAATCCAAATTCGAGTAAAACATTTTTCTTGTACATCATGTACAATGTACAATGTACGAGTATTTTTGCAATGGAAACAAATGGAATCATCAGATTTATGAGTACATGTTTAATATGTGTGTGTCAAGTGCCAAGATGTACGTCATGTATTGTAAATTGTAAGCATGCCTATATATAATCTATACATGCTATGTATTCACAATTCACAATTCACAGACTGTGTGATATTTATGCAGAAAACGTAGAATGTAGAAAGATGATACTCTGATGATATGCTACATTAAATACTGGATATATTGTATACGTGTGGAAGACAACGAGCGATTGCTGGCGACGATGATTGAGATTGGAATGGAAAACAAATTACTGCTCTTATGGAGAATTCCTGGGGGAGAATTCCACAACGTGTGTGTATAGAGGACGACGGGGCAAAAAAGGACCAGGGGCAAAAAAGGACCACG
>JABASP010004082.1:0-11361 GCA_019776565.1 Sminthurinus signatus
ATTTCACATTTGTCCGCTAGGTGGCGCATGCATACAGATTTATATTGGACAAGTTATAAGAACTTGTTTGACGTACACGGCAGGAATTTCGTGACAGTGGACAGACACGATACTTTTTCTTGTCAGCTTCGCTTCCGGAGCCTAAAGCATTTATGGTTTCAAGGCGATATAAAATCCTCACGAAGTGAGGATTTTTGACTTTATTTTATTTCAATTTTTGTGACAGGAAAACCATTCAAGAAAATTATTTTATTGCATTTATTATTTACAATAATTATTTACTGTAATATCTTAGCGATTAGTCTTACTGTACTCCCTACTCCGTTTTTCACAAGTATTTGCCTTTTGAATTGATTTACCTTGAACCTTGACAAAGGATTATAGCAACAAAACATAAACTTGCATCATTTTACATGAAAAACATATTACAAGTTATAAGTCTATCTTATGCAGATTTATACAAAATCAGTAGATCTGTAGAGATTCAAGATATGAAATCGAAAGAGACGAAAAATTGGAAGTCGAAAATCGATAAGTCACTGGGGGAAAGACCTCGTGAAAATTGGACTGTAATACGAAAAATCCTCGAAATACAGAAGATGCATGTACGTAAAAAATGTAGAACGTACTTAGATAGATTATACTTGTGGATACTTTGATTTTTCTTCTTGTACTTTCTTTCCTGTCTTTGTGGAACAATGTTCAGATTTTTTACGGATGAGAGGAGAAGAAAAGCATGATACAAGTTTTTACGCTACATTTCTCTTACATCCTGGAGTTCAGCAATGTGCACATATATACATTACAATATATAAACAATAAATGTGTATGAATAGGTATGTATGATATAATTATAAGTGATATATTATCTAAATACATTATACAGTTATAATATAATGTGTACAAAAGACGAAAATTGTTCTGTGGACATTATTTTTCTAAACCTTTTGATCTCTATTTTGATAGAACGATAGACATCTAGACTCTAGACAGATGATGAGGATAAGTGTAGAGACTAGAGACTGCATCAAGTATCAAGTCACTTTGTTCTTTTTACACATTGGAGAGAACAATACTTTTTTTTATTGTTCACACTCTTATGTTGTCTTTGGTTTTAAAATAAACTGTGCACCAACCGTCACCCACCTCTATAAAAGTATAATATAGCTAGCTTTATCTATACATGGATTACATATCGATTGGTCTAAAATCTCTTGAATCTCGAGTACAATTTTTTATTGTACATTTTATATTTCTAGAGTCAAACAAAAAGTTGATATGTGTCCATTTCGAAGGTTTATATACATGTCCGCTAAGACATAAGACCTACAAGTTTAAAATAAAGAAAAACTGGTTGGCTGTGGTCACTCATTCAAGTCCATGGAGGGATAAACAGGGAAATAAAAACAAGACATGAATTATGAAATGGGAATAACTGATAATAAGTATAATATTGTCCTGTAATTAATAAGATAAAAAATGTACTGAATACACAAGTTATGCACTTTTGAATTAATTTTGGCTTGTACTAAAACAAGTCTATCAGTTTTCGGTACTTGTAGAAAAGTTACATTGTTTCATACAGTTGAATTATTTTTGATCTAATTTATTAAATATTAACCATCAATTTCTAATCTCGCTGTAGCTTCGATATTACCGTATTACCTTACTTAATACAACTTTTATACAACTTCCTACAAGTACAATATGTATATGTATTTGCAAATTTGCATACATCTGGTGACAGAGGAAAGTTGTACACTTTAGTTTTCTTTCAATTTCATCGTCAAATGTGTTTGTTGAATTATACAGAGCCTGAAAATAAAGCAGTCACCATCCTCTGTCGCAGCTTCCCTTTCACCCAAACTCTCCAGACTGGAAAATTTGCAGAAAGGGGACGTTTTACCCTTCTCGGCCTTTCTCACGGACAAACATGGTAGAACACACAATTATTTACGGATCTCAGTGAGTGAACGTTGCAATTTACGATGTAAGTAAATCCTACTTTTCATCAACCTACATACTACTTATTAAATAAATACATATACTAAATACTCAGTTTACATAAATTTTTGTACACCAGCGTGTATTTAAATACACTGCAATATTGAACCGTGTCTTAAGTACAACAAAGATGCCGGTTGCAATGTATTATTAATTTCTTTTTCCTTTGGGGAATACAAGTGTGGAAGTAAACAGGAAAATCCACCAGAGCTGGTAAAACTGGTGAATGATCCAGTCCAATTCCATACATAGAAATTAATGAAAAAGATATGATAATATTTAATATGAATAAATTGTTTCAATTTTTTATATGTCATTGATTTACAATGTATGTATTTATCTGTAAAAAATTCTTAGGTACGTACTGCATGCCCGAAGAAGGAGTCCCATTAACACCAACTGCCAAACTTCTCTCTGCAGATGAGATTACCAGAGTTGCCCGCATTTTTGTTGAACAAGGCGTCAATAAAGTAATTTAAGGCAAAATAACTAAGGGGCGTTTGGGGGTATTGTATTCCCTTAAATAAAAGGAGTTTTTTTGTGTATGGACTGACATTGTGAGTTGTGACAGAGCTCCTTCTTTGTTGTTCAAGTATTTCAAGCTTCTAGGCTGCATAATATTATAGACGGAGCAAAGGTTGAAAGTCATCTATTCATAATGAGATATGGAATTAAAACGTCTATGTATTGCAATCCGATTTCGTTTCAGTTTTCAACATTAAATCAAACATTAAAACATATGAAACATGTCGAGGTTTTCTTGAAAATTATCAATCATGATTTTTACGCAGGAAACAATCTCACAATACCCCCAAGCGTCCCTACTTGCACAAATAGATACCTAAGTACTGTGTATACGTATTTATGCATATATACGTATTATTTGCTTGGGAAAAGTGACAAGTTTTAATTTTTTTTATCATTTTACTGGCTGGCATGTCTTGATACCCTGATTCTACTATCTATATATACATAGGTCCGAATTACTGGTGGAGAACCACTTTTAAGAAAAGATTTGACGACTATTATAAGTAAGTTTCCCGATTTTTTCTGTATGTTTCACTATGATTTACTTAAATCTAACTCATAGTATTTAAAATTAACAAAAATATTTTCATACTATGACAGGTAACCTTTCAGCAATGAATTTAGAATCAATAGGAATAACAACGAATGGAATACTTTTAACACGTCTTTTGCCCGGACTCCTCGAGGCTGGAGTAACCCACATCAATATAAGTCTGGATAGCTTAAGTCCACCAAAGTTTGAAAAAATCTCTCGACGACCTCCTTCTTCCTGGACCAAAGTATGGAAAGGTTTAGAGTTGGCCCATGACCTGATGTGTTCAAACTTAAATAATACATCTAGACTTAAAGTCAATTGCGTTGTGATGAAGGGTGTGAATGAAGATGAGATTTGTGATTTTGTTAGTCTTACTAAGGACAGAAATATTGATATTAGATTTATTGAGTACATGCCATTCACTGGAAATAAGTGGGATCTCTCAAAAATGGTTCGTAAAATAACCTAAATATTTTACATGTTACATATCAAACATAAGATATAAGCCACACGCATTATGCATAATATACGTATATGTGAAAAAGTATGTATAGTATGAAACACCAAAATGTCAAGTCTTAAAATTGCTTCAATTGCATACTACTTTTATTCTTGTGTTTTTACAATAGGTTTCGTACAAAGAAATGGTTGCCAAAATTCAAGAAAAATTTCCAGACTTGGAAAAACTTCAAGATCCTTTTAATCACACGTCAAAGGTAAATACAAGGATGAGCATAAATGCTTTACTTTCACTTTCCGTCTACCGTTTTTCTTTGTTCCTTTTCCTGTTTTTTCTTCTCATTTTTTTTTTCAACACATAAGTAATAGTTGAAGGATAAGAATTTGACAATAAGTATTCCTCCTTTCATGCAACATAAATTATCATTCCTTCCCTGTCTCTACTCTTTTTTTATATATACAATAAGTATTTCACTTTCTCCATTCCCCGTGAATCTAAGCTATGGAATGTATTGATTATAAAAAAAGATCTGTCAATGTATATATCCTTTCTTTTTCTTTTCACGTACTTGTACCACGGGTTAAATAGATATAAAATATAAAATGAATGCGTTATGCATACTTTTGTATAATATTATATGAAAAACGCATAAAGTGCTACTTTTGTACACTCATATATATAAATATATATATATCAACCTCGTTTCTGAAAAATAGTATACTTACTACTTACTTACCATGCATAATATATTATACCATTTCTTGAACTCAGATAGATTTGTGAATGCATAAAAAACGTATGGCGAGAGATGAGAAAGATTTCTTCTAAAGAGTTTTGTACAATAACAAAGTACTTGAATAATTTATGTTTTATATATGCTAGGACGAATATCCCTAATATGGATAGGAATCTTAAGTAATATGTTACCTATTTCATTCTATCGTTCTTTTTTAGGCACACAAAGTTCCAGGACATGTTGGACAAATTGGATTCATAACTAGCATGTCAGAACACTTTTGTGGTATGATGGTATATTTATTTATCAACGTTTTTTTACCACCCAATGTTGTTGTTTTTCTTTAGTGGCCTACTTTTAAATTTTACTTCTTACTTCTTTTTTACTTTTTTATGGGTTATAAAGGTGGCTGTAATCGACTCCGAATTACTGCAGATGGAAATTTAAAAGTTTGTTTGTTTGGAAATGCTGAAGTGTCTTTGAGGTAAATGAAATTATAGGAAGCATAAAAATAAAAGAGAACATACATGTAAAACTGCATTAAACAGATACTTAAAAATATTAGATGATTGCAATACCATAATCTTTGTTTTTTTTTCTCAGAGACGCTATAAGAAATGGATGTACGGAGGAAGAACTTTTATCTTTAATAGGGCAAGCTGTATCAAGAAAGCACGCTAAGCATGCGGGTATGTGACTTATTTTACGCTACCTATCTACTATCTACTACCTACTTATATGTACATGAATAATATGACTTTGAACTATACAAGAAACATTTATTAGGATTATTTCTTCTTTTTTTTCACCTAGGTATGCTGAATTTGGCCAAAATGGAAAACAGACCAATGATACTTATAGGTGGGTAGACTAATAGGACATTAGGACAGGCACAGCTATTTAGTAAATAACACATAATTGGTAATGCCTCTATTTCATACTACTGAAAAATTATTGTTCTTTGTTTCATTCGGAGACAAGAAAAAAACTGTTGTTGTTTTAGTAAGTATTTAAAAAAAATTACATATATAATATACATATTAGTTTGAAAATTTTGTTTTATGCATCTATAGATAAAAATTATCTTCAAAAAACTCAACTTTCTCAAAATACACAAAAAATAATAATATTTCCTTCTCCAAATTCTAAAATTCTCCACAAACTAAATCTAAAAGTATTTCAAAAGTCAAATGTACTACTTGATAACGATAATATACAAGAAATTCATCCTTCCAAAAATATATTCTACCTAACCAAAGTTGCACATCCAAATTCCATAATGATGTTAACAAGACAAGTGGGTCATCAACAACAACAATACCAACGATATTACAGTAGTAGTAGTAGTTCCCCTGTCTCTGAAGTTCCTCCTAAAAGAATTTTAAGTCATGTTGATACGCAAGGAAAAGTTCAAATGGTTGACGTGAGTGAGAAAAAAGAAACAACTAGAGTTGCAATTGCAGAAGCTGTCGTTGAACTGAGCTCGGCAGCATACAAAGCAGTATCGGAAAATTCTTTGAAAAAAGGTGATGTACTGACAGTGGCACAAATAGCAGGAATTCTAGGTGCAAAATACACATCCAATTTAATACCACTCTGTCATCCTTTACCACTGAGTAAGATTGCTGTCACTCTTACTTTAGTGCCGTCAAATAAAAGTATACATATTGAAACTATGGCCAAAACTACAGCTGTGACTGGAGTAGAAATGGTAAGAAAATTCAAATAATAATATAGAATGATGAATTATTTTTACACTACTATGTACTACATATATCTATGAAGAGATGTAACCTCTCTAGATCTATTTACTGTGTACTAAAAATTTGCATATTGTATCTCTCGTTTTTTTTTAAAAAAAAAATAGGAAGCTCTCACAGCTGCATCCGTTGCAGCACTTACTATTTATGATATGTGTAAAGCTGTTGATCATTCCATCGTGATTTCTCATATTCGTTTAGTTAAAAAAACTGGAGGAAAGTCGGACTACTCACAACCTTAAAAATTATATAAATATATACTCTACATTCTACATCAAATTTATTCTATGTTCAATGAATTTCTTTTGTACTGTTGTACTTGTATTTAAGTGGTATTATTAAAGAAAGCATTATTAAAAAACATACGCTACAAAATCCTAACCAATAATTCAACGTTATTCTTATTACTTATTACTGTTCAATATTCTCACGCTTACAATAATAAAAAGTTTAGAAAAAGGTGAGTAAGTTCAACTTACTAAGTTGTACTATATACATCTAAAAGATAAGACAATGTACAATAACTGATAATAATCAATTGTTATATATATAGTCACTCGTATATACAAAATGTCGTAAAAATTATTTATTTTTCAAAATATCGTTTTTTGCGTCTGTTATATATATTTACTTTTTTTACATGATGTATTGTACATTGTATATTACAAGTTTGCTTTCTGTTAGAAAATCACATTTCTTATCACTTATCACGAATAATAAGAATAAATAACAACTACAAGTTTTTATAAAATCATTATATATCATAATATATATAAATGCATAAGAATAATTACGTTACTAGATATATTATATGTATGTACGACATACATTTTTCTATTGGAAATGAAATATAATGACTCTTTTTCCCTCATCATAAACAAAAACATGTTCAATCAAATGAAAAAAGGACTTTAAATACTACAAATTCTTGATTAATAAAAGTTCAAAGATTTCTGTTCATTCTTATTATAAAACCAATAGAAGAACTGGACAAGTAGAAAAAAATATATCATAAAATGATTCACTGAATACTTCTAAAAATATAATAATGTATATAGATATATATAGGAACCCAACTCCATAGAAAAATTCATTTACATATTATGGCCTGGAGTTTTCTTTTTTAATCCTATATTGAATATAAATATTACTTCTTTGGATATTTTAGATTGAATTGAGAAAACTATGTACCATGAGTCAGAAGAAAAAAAAACCAGCAAAATACATCTCAATATCTTTGGTTATTGATTGAACCAACAGTTACTAAATGAGGAGTACCAGATGGTGAGGGTCTATTACTTGTACTGGTAGGCGTAATCACTTTATTAGAATCCGATGGAGTATTTGAAATTTCTTGTAGTACACGCACCCCTAACGTTGCACGAGGCCCTGTCATCCAAACACGACCTTCATAATCTACTAATGCTGTATCAACATTCACCGTATACATTCCACTTGGCCAAGAACCCAAGAGAAATTGAGCAGTGAAAAAGTCTCGGTGAGGAGTTACATCTTTTACAGTAGTTGTTGGTTCTTGATTCATCTATAAGAGTTTGAAAAAGCAACATATATTATATGTGTACATTTTTTATTTCTTTTGTTCTAATATATTATTACATATATATCATATACTATCAAACGATATATTAGATGCCAACATCCTAAATAATCATTTAATCCCAATGTACATTTACTGAAAATTTTATAATTAAAATAATGACCCTATCAATTTTAAATATTCAGTAATAAAATAAAGCCCATTAAGGATTAATTTAATTCAATTCAAAATTATAAATAATTAATATTTGATATTTGACTAACTTTGACATCCAAATGACCACGTGGGTTTGCAACTGGAGTAGACAGAACTGTCATTCGAATTGCTTTTGGTTTCCTAAATGACTGCACGGATTTTGAAGCTCTTCCAGAATTTGGAACACCCCTTGGTTTCTTAAAATGTTGAAATGTTTCCTCAAATTGTGTGTCATCACCAATACCATACCCGTTATGTTTTAAGAATTTTGAAGTTTGTTGAATAACACCCTCAACTTTCAATGCTAAATTATTCCCGTGAAGTACAGTGACGTTTTCACCAGGCATCCTCGGTTGAGGGGAAACAGCAATCTAAGAAATATATATTTATTATTATTACAATTAATTTGTATGTAATAATAAAAGAAGCTCCAAATTAAATTAAATTCAATTCAACTAAAGTGAAATGAACATGTAAAACACACATGTATGCATATATATGTAATATGTAAAATATAATAAATGTACTTACTTTGACTTTAGTATTTTGAAGATTTTGAAAAAAGAATCTAGGATATGATAATGGAGTTTCAACTAGAATTCTGACTGCTTCTTTAATACACTCTAGATGCTGTAAAGAAAGGTTAAAATATATTATATAAATACGATATAAACTATCGTTAATTATTTTCCATCAAATATAAAATGTTACAACGTAAGTAAACTCAAAAAAAAAAAAAAAAAACATTGAGATGCAAACAACTTTAGAATATAATATAAATATATAAGTTAAACAAAGTTCTTAATGTTTCATAATTTGTTATCGATCAATGGTCAAAAAAATTTACCTCCAAAGTGATAGTATTATTAGGTAACTTTTTCAATTCTTGTAACACGTTTACAGCTTCATTGTAAGATGTGATAAGTAAATGTAATGCAGGTGTACATGACTCTGTACTGAAATTAAACGTATCATCTCTATTGGAGAAAGTTGGATGATCTTTGGGAACTACGAGTTTTTCAATTTCACGAGACACGAGAGAACAGAAATGTTGTAAACTGAAAGTAAAATATTCTAAATTCTTATAATAAAAATACACACATGACAAAGTTTCAAAACAAGATTTCAATAATACTAATAGTTATTTTAGTTGTTAAGTTGATCAAAATGATTTAAAGTTTTGTAAAGCTACATTATATTATATATTATATATATTATAGTTTGATAAATAGCACTTACATTTGGATATTTAATAATGTTTCATTATCAGCATCAAAGGCAGTTTGGTATAGTCGACCATACATCTCAGCAACTACTTCAAAATCCCTAATAGATTTTCGTAACTACCAAACAAAACATACAAATTACTACATAATATAATAAAATACTAAGTTTTATGATATTTTAATACTTCTTTAAAATTATTTATAACAAAGTTTCCAAAAAATAAAAAATAAAATTGAATATAAACAACGAATAAATTTGGTAGCAAAATAAGACGTATTTAAGTACCAGTACCTGTGTAACAACACGACCACATTTTAATAATTCATCTCGACTAACTGAACCTATAGTTGGTGCAATTGCTGGCGGAGGACTAAACTGTAGAGCTTGACACGCAGAAAGAAAATTAAGAAAATAACTCAACATTTCTGAGCGTATTCTTACATATTCTATAGGAAACTGCATTGAATAAATCGGTGATGTTGCTGCCTGTAATATTATAAATTTTTAAAATTCAATTCATTGTATACTAAATAAATAAACTAAATAAGAAAAAATAAATTCTACAAGAAGATTATTTTTACCCGTAAAGAAGTAACAGCTTGTAAATAATAGATATTTGCTTGAGTTAATCGAGCTTGTAGTTTTGGCATAGAAAGTACATCAGTCAAAGTTGCTTCAGCCTGAGCAATACTACGTAGAGCAGAGAGCCAAAAATAATATGTTTCTGTTGCAACTTTTGATGGCATTTCTTCTAATGCCTTTACAGCTACTGCTGTATGTCCATATCTAAATGAATTTCTTGCAATCCTATATCTATCCCATAAGTTGGAATTTGAGATGATTTTATTAATGATTTCAGTAACGGATTGTCCTAAAACATATTTTTGATGGGCTTGTAAAACTACGGTAACCAAATTGATCTAAAATTCAGAAATATAGAAATTTTTATTATTTATTTTATGCATAATTATGCATATATTACACGTAAGGTATAATATATTATTATAATAAATATCATAATATATAGTACAGATTAGAAATTCAGTTCCTATATATTTATAATATAGGTTCTTCTTACCGCAGTAGTATTTTCTTGAGTTATTTGTTCAACTGTCATATTACCAAGAAATATAAGAATTTCTGGTAAGATTTTTTGAAGTTCATCTGGTTTATCACTTCCAACAGCTGCAATAGCTTGTGAAATGGCATTTCTTGTTCTAACTGTATAATAATTACAAATGGAATATCATAAAATTAATATAATATATAATATAATATATATTGAGAATAAAGATAATGATTGTTTTCCTGTCCTATGTATGAACATGTTTTTTTAAACTCATAATGCAAAGCTGTAATTTTATTTTTTATTTTATTTTTACAATTTGTACCTGGAAAAGCACCCCGATTCAATAAATGTATCATTCCATTACAAAACCAGCTACATTTAGAAGGAGTAGCCTTACAAAGGGAAACGCCAAATGATAAGCATTTATCCCAATCTGAATAGAATTCTTGAACTTGTTTTTCATCCATTCTTTTATTTGTAGCAGAAGTTAAAGTTTCAAGAACTGAATTTATTCCTACGGATGTCATTTGTACAAGATTTTCGGGTTCAGTTAACAGAGATTCCTTTTTCCTATGTACATAATATATTAACATGAAAAATAATAATAATTTTTTATTACTTATACTTATGTAATAAAACCTTCTTTTTGGCTAAGGACTAAGTACATGGGAATTTTATTAAAAACAGTACAAATGTACACAATAGGTTTATTTTATTTTATTTGAAATTACCAATTGACTGCTATTGATGTTGCAGTTTGTATAGCTTTTAAAGCCAAAACTCTATTATTGGACTGAATGTGTATTTCCAAAAAATTTCTTAGTAGTGAGTCTAATCAAATGAAAACAAAAAAACAGAATTAAGTATAACAAATGTGAAAGCATATTATAGTACACTATGTATATACGTACATGTAGTCATTCATAACTTAACACCAACAACTAATATGTTATAATATTATTACCTGATTGTTTAAAACAATTGACAATTGCAGAGGAAGAAGTAAGACTATTGATAACATCTAAAGTATAGTTGATCATTTTTTCATGATCAGAAGGACTTAATTCACAATCATCCCCCTTTTCCATTTTAATAGAATTTGATTTTGAAACTATTTTGATAAGATTTGTAACATCATCTGCTTCCCAAAGATGACCACCTTTCTTTCCAAGAAATTTAAGATCTTTCAAAAAAGTAAATTAATAAAATATTATTAAATATATTATTATTTGTTTATAATACATAAAACAAAAATAAATGAGTATATAGGTTTAAAGTTTAAATTCTTG
>JABASP010004083.1:0-11360 GCA_019776565.1 Sminthurinus signatus
ACTATATGAGTTATGACTAAAAGTACTTGTACTTGTCTGTTACGAAAACATCATACTAGTTTCCAACGTCTTTCTGCAATGTGTAATCTGTAGCCCAAAGCCCAAAGTCCAAAGTCCAGGATTTCTATAAGAGAAATGGAAGGAACAAGCACTTGAATCCATGTGAACTTCCAATTAATTCCGAATTTTCATAGTGCTCTTCATTCGCCAATCTGCAAGGATGGCTTTATGTAACTTATACTCCTTACATCACATCACATCAATAAATTGATAAATAATCAATTCTTATCTGTATGCTCCAATCCCTTTCCCATATTTCTGTATTCCACGGGTATTAGTTACTCCTGAGAACTGGGAGCTGAGAACTGAGGATCGAGAATACTAGAGAATCTATCTTCCAAGAAACTCCAAACTCCAGACTGAAGATTCCAGACTTGGGAACGGGTCAAGAGAAAAAATCAATCTTACATAATATTTTTTTGTTTTGCCTCGTCTTAAGCCCTTTCTTTCCTTCCTGAGGAAACGAGTCAAGTCAAGCATTTTCTTTTTCTTTTCATTCCATTTCTTCCATTTGTACTTGTAATACTTGTAGTATCTGTAGCAAGTAGTCAAGTGGACTGGACTGGATTGGACTCGACCATGGGATTTGGCAAAAAAAATCCATGATTACTTTATCCATTATCCATCTCATTCAATCAGAGTCCTCACTACTTGAATTTGATTTTATCTTGTAAGTATAGATATTAGATGTTAGATGTGTATGTTCAACGTACATGTGATATCTCATGTGCTTGGTGTTGTGGTGGATATTAGTGTGGGTGAAATGGCGTGGGACGTATAATAAACAGAAGATCCTTTGCTCTTACATGCTCTTCCTTGTGTAAGGTACATAGTACATACTTAGGCTGCCACTCTGAATTCAATTGAACTGGATTGGATTAGGTTGCATTGGACTGGAGCGAAGTGGAGTGGAGTGGATGAGGTTGATTTGAGACTTGAGACTTGAGGTTTGAGATTTGAGTTTAGGATTTGAGATTTGAGGAGTGCAAGGTTATTTCGTTTGTTTCCACTCTCAGACCTCAACGATAAGGAACGAAATCAAAATCAAAACAATCTAGTCCACTACACATAAGCCTCATGATTATGATTATGACAGGTTTCCGGCGTTTGATCACCTATATTTGCGTAATAACAATCAAATTGCAGTCTGATGTAATTTCGGAACGATTTTCAATGTTGATGTTGATGTTGATGTGTGACATGGAATGGGATTTTGATTCCTGATTCCTGTTTCTTGTTTCTTGCGTCGTAAATCGTATATCGTACATCGTATATCGCCTATCGCCTTTCGTGCAATGGAAGCTTTTGTGTTTTACCTCAATTTTCTTCTCTTATTCATGACAGGGCAAGGCCAAGGTGTAAATTTTATTTATATGGACTTTATTTGAATATATGTACAGTGTACAGCACTCGTCATTATAATTACAATTCAGTTCCATTTCCTTCCCGTCTCCAGCGGTGAAAGTATACTTTCTCTAAAAAAGAAAGTAAAAAGCATAGCTGCATTCACGTTCAAAGTTGAGAGTTGAGAGTACATGTGTAAAATGGAATAAATACAATGTTCAACTTCAACAATGTTCAGCCTCACTTTTAGACTGATTTGAATTTGTTTCTGGTTTGTCCAGTTTTATCCATGTTCAATGTTCATGAATGCATGCCAAAGTTTTTGCCAATATTTGATATTTAGTGGGATGGATTTATTATAAGGAAATCTTGCACTATAAAAGCATAATACTGATGTAATTTCATGCCATAAAGTTGAACATTTTGGTCATTGGAACCATTTATTTAATCCATGTTTGTAACTTTTTCTATACAAGTATATCCTCTATTATTTTAACTCTACCTCCAATTTTGAACCCGAGTTTTACTACATGTTTGGTTTGGTTTGGTTTGGCCTGGGAACAAACTGTAATGCATCATGTAATTTCCAGCAATCAAGAATCCAGTGTTCCATTTGTAATCTATAGATTTTGTTTTGACAATGACTGTTTCAAAAATACCCTGTTTAACTACTGGGTTCAAAGAACATGATCCAAAATCATATCGATTTTTGATTCATTTTGTAGGAAAATTGACTGTATTCCAAATTTCAAAAGTTAGCCAATCAGGCTTGGCGCTAGTGGCCTTTGGCCTGGTTGGCAATTTACATTGTAAGTTGTATTATCAAATTTCATATGGATGAGGGATCACAGAGAACAGAGAACAGAGAACAGGGAAGCGGCTACTTCTACTCAAACTCAAAAAATAATCTTGTCCGGTACCTCCTTGATTCTATGTTTCTATATTATGACTGCAGCAGATATCTAGATATCTAGATTCTAGGATATAGAATATGAAATAATATTTAATGGGGAGTTTGGAATAAAGTTAACAAAAAAGAATGTAACTATAAAATCTGAAAACTGAAAACTAAAACTGAAAACATTCATGTTGAATCAGGAAAGATTTCCGCTTACTTTACTGATATGATTATTGTATTTGCTCACATCTATTCATGGTCATTTGCCTCCTCTTTCTCTTAGGGAATCTCGTTCCCTCTTTCTTCCTCGATGAAAATATTAGATATTGGATAGAGAAAGATCGAGAGAGAGAGAGAGAGAGTTCTATCAGCGTGCGATATGATGTGGGTGATCGGCATCAAAGTACCATTACTTTTAAAGGGATAAAAAGTATAGCATCATCTGGAGCCTGAAGTCTAGAGCTCAGAGTTTGTAGACTTTGGTCATATCACTTTGGTTTAGAGTTTGGAGGTTGGAGGTTGAAGTTAAAGCCTTGACTCTAGTGTTGCGGAAATGAGTGTGATCTCACATGGAAAAAGCATATTTCCCATATTTCTCATATTTGCCATTACACAGCTGTTTCAACTGTGTACACAAAGTTTCAACTTTTACATACATGTATAATGTATAATATTGTATAAACTAGTTCCGAATGGATGGACCCCAATCCTAACGTCTAATTTCTAACATCCAACATCCAATATCCAATATAATCAAATCTGGATGTAATCTACTTTTAACTCTCAAATTTTCTCCATGAACTATTGGCTCATCTCATCTAGTTTTAGTTTTAGTTCTTCATATTATGTTTTGAGCTGATTTCCTTCTTTTATTGAACTTTGTTCTGAAGGCTGTAAAATGTACACTGTACATATAATAATCGGTTATGAGTATCCGGCAAATACTACGTAAATATTTGTATTCAAATGGAAGATTCCCTGGAATTGAAAATAACCATATTTGTTATTTGCTTACATTAGGTTTTTTAGTAGACAATTCATGTGAATTAGATCAAGATTCTTTCTAGGATGTA
Organism: Sminthurinus signatus; assembly: GCA_019776565.1. Lineage (NCBI taxonomy): Eukaryota > Metazoa > Arthropoda > Collembola > Symphypleona > Katiannidae > Sminthurinus > Sminthurinus signatus. Next base: position 3,376 of record JABASP010004083.1, read on the forward strand.
CAGTGTATAATGTAAAGTGGAGAACAAATTTGTTCGGCTAAGCTTCAGAATCACAAACATGGAAGATCAACATCACAAATTGTGCATTGTACATAATGTTGTATATTGTATAGTCTATGAAATCCGTTGAAACTTCCTTGTTTCTTTGTGGTCCACATTCCACATGTGAACCATTTTCAAAGTAAAAGAACAGACAACCTCCTACTTGTCCATTTTCCATTTGAGACATTCTGGATTCTGGAGAAAAACAGGAGAGGAATCGATTTTTTCTTCACTACCCTAAACATTAAACACTAAACATTAAACACTAAGCATGGATGGTAGGAAATGGGTGAACAAATTAACAGACAAGTGTTTGATGATTCGTAATGTGTAGTGTGTAGTGTGCATAGTGTAATAGTATAATCATCCAGGCTCATTAAATGTAATTTTCATGTCTATGAATGCGGCTTCCTGTTTTCTCAATGTGTCTACTTCCTGCTTATGCAGTCTAGTGGACTGTGCATTATACTTTATACTTTATACTCTGTTCTGGTATGTTATGTTTGTAGTTTCATAACCAAGTGCTCATTTTATTATATTGTATGAATTTCCACGCCACTTGAAACTTGGAATTAATCCTTATATTAGCGTTACATTTATGTACAATAATTTACAATTGTAACACGCAATGAATTCTCCACACGCAGACAGAATTAAATGACTTTCGGCTCTTTTGGTGTGGAAGAAATTAAATATTAAACTTACAGCAATGTTTATGATCTCATTGGATGAGGAAATGGGAAAAGCTTTTACTGTTGTTGAGTTGTGGTTAACAAGTACAAAGTACAAAGTACAAAATACAAAATACAAAGCAGATTGATTCCAATGATTACTAAAGATGGTTATATCTTATATCATTGTTTGTTTGTTTTTGTTAATTAAAGGAAAGTCAGCAAGATTGAACATTTCTTTGATCCTCAACAATTAACAATCAATAGAAAGGGACACTTGTAAATTACAATTACATGTGTGTGGTTGTGTAACAAATTATTAAAACTTTCAATTCCGGATACTGTAAATTGTAGATTTTAGATTCTAAATTTTAATGATTGTCTAGACTAATAATACTAATAATTGGACCATTTTTTGTTATATGCTTTCCAGTGTTACCAACTACTTCCTCGTAAATTTGAGTGTGGCGGATTTGACGGTGACGCTCATTTGTATGCCGATGGCAGCGATGAAAGCCATATCATCCATTTGGCTCTTTGGAGATGTCATGTGCAAAGTTACCTACTATCTACAAGGTAAGAAAATTCCAGTTACAATTTCAATTCGACTTTAAAAATTAAATTAAAATCTTCAATATTACAGCACCACCATTTAAATTTATTTTCCTTCATAACTTCCTGCGATTGTACCTAAAACAATTTTGTCAAAGATTGTAAAATTAAATGGGATAAAAGATAAAAGACGTAGTGTTTAAATTTCGGTTCATTTGGTGACATTGCAAACATAAGGAGGTTGAGTTGAGTTGAAGGCCCCGGGATGAATTGTACAATTTCACATTAGAAATAGATAGTGATTTAGAAATTGAGCTGTAAGCAGTAAGAAAAGATTTAAAGTTTCTTTCAGAATCTTTTTCAGAGTAGTTTGACAGCAAATTAAGTATTATAGGTATGAACAATCCAAGGATTTAATTAATTGAAATGACTAACGACTAATGACATTGAAATTATAATGGAATTGAAAGGGGGGCTTGCGAATTCTCAAGGGCAAAAACAAAAGAAAAGCTATATTTACTTGTACTAATTTTCTGGTGATGACAGTTTGTCCCATCTTCCATTTTACACCTTCCATCAAAGTCATCCATTAAGGTGGAGAACTCTCAATAAATGTGTAGGAGAAAGGAGTCATGTGCTAAATTTAAATACTAAATACTACAACGCATTGTTTTACAACTACAAACTCATACAAAGTCGTGGCATCAGAAGTTGAAGTTGTGTACTTCAAGTTCAAGTTTTCAATGTCAATGACTTGTAATTCTCTTTGTTTTTGCGGAACTCCAAGCTCCATATCCAGAGCTCAGAGCTACCTGACATCCGACGTGGGCGCAAATGAGCTTAATACACAGTACACAGTTTATGAGCCTTTTATTCCATGCCAATGTCTTAGGACCACCCACATAATATGCCATACACAATATCTATACCAGTAACAAGAAAAAGAAATATTTTTATTTTTATGTTTTTTCTGTTTGATGTACTTTGTACTACATTCCAGCTAAAAGCCAAAGCTCCTTAAAATAATCAAAAAGTCTCTAATAAAGTATAAAGTATTGTCAATTAGCAATTACATCGAGTGACTTTCAGAGATGAATGGAAGAATCAAACTTATCTGCATGAAGTTTTATTTTTTTCCTATGAAGCTGATTACAATTTAATAGTTTTCCTCACAATTTCATTAACTTATCCTGTAGGTCGTCAATCTCCTGACTTTAGCCCACGGTGGATTCAGTTTTGTACAGTATACCTATATAAGATAATCAATAATCAATTATCAAGAATTCAATAATAAAGAATCAAGAATCAAGACAGAGTTCTAATTAGATCCATAATATACTTACACATAGATAAAACAGGCTGTCAGGTGTCAGGTGTCAGTTGCGAGCTTAATGGTGAGAATGGTGAGTCGTGAAAAAATAGCATCTGGTTGTACCCCTTGATTGAATTCTAAAAACTGATTACCGAAAAGCTGTCAACATGCTACAGTTGGAAGGGGAATTCTGACTCTGATTCTGATTCTAATTCTGATGCTGTCACAGTCACTGAAGCGTGGCCGTGAGGTAGTCTCTTTTTTGCTTGAATATATTCAAAAAGTCTTTACATTGTGAAGATGGTTGAACTGGGAGTTAAATTAACGGATTCTGGAAAACAGTAAGGAAAGAGATTTGAATATCATGCGACATGGGACATGGAGCGAATCTATGATCTTATCAATTTGATAGGTGAAAATTGGAAATTGGATTTTCTAGAGGAAATCTCAGGTTTTCCAGCCTGAACTTCAAAAGTATACAGGAATATTGAGACAGAGATTGGCATGAGACTCAAAAATAATCGATATTTTCATTCCATTTCTTACTGTGTACTTTTGTTGTAATTTTCAAACTGAAAACTGGAGCTGTTGGGTGGATGCTTTAGTATTTTGTATTTTTAGTAGTTTTAGTGCTCTCAAACCAATTGATTGACTATTGGCTCTTTGATTTGTACTTGACCGAATTCCCAAGAATACTTGATTTGCATTTCATGAACAAGGGATTTGCAAGAGGTTGTGAAATCTAAGAGATGATAGATAATGAGCAAGTTGCTCTTCGATAACATGTTCAGTGTACAGTATTAATATTTACAATATACATGCATTTTCTGGAGCATATAAAAGGTATTGAATTCATATCTTTCCGCACTTCAAGTTTTCTCATTTGGCCTTCCTACGCAAAGTAAGTACGCGTGTTACAATCTTACAATTTTACACGTTGGGCTTTATACAGTATACAGTAAAAACTATTGCTTGGTTTGTAAAGTACTGGAAATGCAAGACAAAAGCCAGTTATGAATCAACGTCAACGTCACTTTCACCTCTTACATGGCAGAATCTTTATCTACAAATCCGTGCCATTTTAATTGTGCACATGCAGAATATGGAATATGGATATTTTGTACGTCTCAAGTTGAGAATCTCAACTGGATTCTGGATTGTTTGCTCGTTCAAGTCCACAGAGAGGAAAGCTTTACGACTTGTTAATTAAAATGTGTAGACGAGCTACGGATGGTTGAACATTGAGCATTGAACATGCATTAGTAAGCAAATGTACTGCAGGATTTGTAGAAAGCATCTCTTGCAAAGAAAGTACAGCAGGGAATTTTCTCTTCATACTTCTATCTTCTATCACTCTTTAATTTTAATGTCATAATTGGATTTCATACGTCTTTAACCTCCACAATTTTGACTATTCACACGCAAAGAGATGTACAACGTGCAAAGTACAATAAAGAAAGTATTATTATTTAGTATTCACTATATTTTATATCAAGTGTCTTTTCAAGTTTTGAATAGATATTTTATATCTTGATGATATTATTATGACGATTTAAATTTACAGCGCATTGAGAATTGAGAACAATGATTTTGAAAGCAAGTTTAGATAACGAAAGATCTGTCATCTGTCATCAATCTTTCAAAAGTTTTATAATGTTTCTTGTATGATTATGAACATTGAACATGGATGCAGGATACAGTTCAAAAATCAAATCCTTTGGGAATAAAAAGTTAATTTTCATGAATACGTCGTGCAAATATTCATAGTTTTTGTTTATTGTGCGTGGGTTGCATACATTAGAGGAAATTGTGTTTGGTAAATTAGATTTTCTGTATGTGAAGCTGCAGAAAACAAAAATAAGCCTAGGAAATTGAATTATTATAGTTATGTAAATATTTTTTACACTAGAAATAGTTCTCAAATATTATGAATTGCGAGTTATGAATGATCCCTATTTTATATTTTCATTGACAATTTTCCTGCCGTTCCATCTCATTCAAATAGAGGCAGAATTATTGAACGACGCAGAATTGATTAAGATGAAGATGGAAAAGGTTGACTTTGTCTGTTGACTTAAACAATTAGAATTGGATGAGAATGAATGGAATTCATGAAGCCTGATATTTGGATTTGAATTAGAGTAATCAGCTACAAAGTACGAACCAGAGCAAATACAAAATAGAGCCCGACTTTAACTTTTAGCTAATTTACATACTTGTACGATAAATGATCTATGATAAGTCATCCAGAACAATAAACAAAGCTAATTTCCAATATTTTCCTGTTACGTTTGAGTAATTTTTGAAGCAAATTTTAGAACATATTAAAGATCATAGATTCACAATTCATAGTTTAATACAGCTTTTGAAAATATTTGAACTCCTCCAGCTTTCCCCATTGAAAATGAAATCTTTTCTATGAGGCAACTTTAATGTAATTTTATCGTCCCACTGATTTGTTTGCATGTTTTTTATCATGCTTACCATAAGGCAATCGGTGACTACAAAATACATCAACAAGTTTCAAGTTGATAAAATATGAACATTGGACATGATTCAAGTCATCAGAAAAATATGCGTTTCATTTTCTTGCAATTTGAGCCTCCAGTTTCTTATTCTTCAGAATTTTAGATATATTTTACTTCACAAAAACTTGTATAGTCTGCCAACCTTCACGACGTGACTTTGTTAATGAAATTAGTTGTTTCAGTCTTGTGTCTTGAATTTTGTGGTTAAAACTGGCGTCGCGCCTCAGTTTCTTTTGACCAAAGTTATTATTTTTATTGCATTTTGTACCTATATTTTATATCAAGTGCCTACTGGAAACGAAGGAAAGAAAAACTGCTGACAATTCAAACACAAAATAGCCACATCAAAGAGATCTTGATATCTAAGTAATTCTTTGTGAGCCATGTGTCTTGTACCTTTACCAAAGAAACAGGGAGCTGTGAGTAGTTCCATCCTGTTTGAAACCACGAAAAGAAGAATGCAGACCACTGTGATGTTTGTATATTTACTTTTCGTTTCTCGTTATTAATTATTTAGAAATCTTCTCATGTTACAATAATTAATATTTCAACCTCAATTTGTACAAAGTACAAACAGATTTTGACAATTGCCTAGTTCCAGACGATTTGCATTTCCTGGAAAACCAAAGCAAGTCTTTGTTTTTGCGGTACATTGCTGTTCAATTTAATTTCGAAGCTTGACGAAATACAAACTTTTCAGTACATTAAAAACAGGATCTATGCAAAATGTCTCTTATGAGGTTCGAGCTATTTGAAATTTTATGCACGGGAGAAAGATTTTGTGACTGCATAATATGAAATAATAATAACACACTCGAATTGCATGTTGCGGGCGTGTCAATCCTAAGCCTCAAGGAATATCACTCAGTCTCGACAGAATATTCAAAATAATGTCTACTTTGTGATTTTATGAGCATTTGCATAATATTTGAGAAATGGGTCAGCCGTCAGCACATTATATCGTATACAAAGTGCATTTGACATGCTGTACGTTTGTGTTTGTGTTTGTATTTCCTTATTCTTGTCTTTCAGATTTCAAATGTTTTAATTATTATTCGTTTTAGACGTCCAGTGAAAGAACCTTCAAATTTGAATAAATGTACAAATTCATTTTGTTGGAATTTTGATTTGCGGTGAATTGATCATGGACAGAAACAAACTTTTGGTTTACTTAACTAAGGCAGGAAAATAAAACGGAGGCACGATCCAACGACCGCTAAGTTGAAGGGACTGTAAAGTCTGTACTCTGTACTTTGTACTTGTCACGAGTTGGAGTTTGCACATATCGTATCTAATCAAAATGAAACAACAATAAACTTTTTGCAACTGCAATGCTTTTCAAATGATTCAAACGAAAGTTGCAAGTGGTTTTAAATCCAAAACCACAGACATGGTTACTTTTGATGGGAAACGTGAGAGTTTTAAAGAGTTTTACTTGTTATTTGTTATTTGCATTTGTAGTTTTAAATCCAATTTTTTTGTGATACTTCATACCTACTATTTATTCCTCATAACTTGATCTGATATAATATTATGATATATGATGGATCTCAAATCTTACTGTCAGTATTGCGGTAGCTATAACTATGCGTACTTTGAGTTGTACTTGATTTCTACATGCAATTAAAAAAGTAATATACAATACTTTTACCAGGGAAAATGATAACCTGCAGTCATGATCCATAATTAAGTATCAATAACAATTATTATTCTTGTTTGTTTTGACCTTCATCTATAATTTTCAGCATGTATTTCCAAATTAAATCCTTTGGGCATATCACGTAAATTAAATTTATAATCGTTCTTTCTCCTGTTCAAAGGTTGGTGTTGAATAAGTTGAAAAGTCTATGAATATTCTTTCTTCTTTATTAGATATCCATGGAAAAAAACTTAGAGTAGCAGATTATACACTGCTGGAAACCATTTAGTAAATCTTTGAACTTTGAAACTTAATCCAACTAGCCAAAAGTCTTATTAATCCCCAAGCTATTCTTATTACAAAAGTAGTTTAAATAAAGTAAAAAAAATCCTCACTTGGTGACGTGTTTCAATCACCTTGAAAGCAGAAATGCTTTAGGCTCCGGAAGCGAAGCTGAGTATCAAAATACGGCATCGTGTCTTTCCATCATTAATCATTATAGAAGTACTCCCATGAACTTTAATTAAGCTCATAAATATTGTCCATTATAGTTCCAAGTTTGTCCGTTAGATGGCGCACTAACTATTTCCAAATGTTTCCGTTAGATGGCGCACTAAAGAGTTCCAAGTTTTTCCGCTAGATGGCCAATTGAGGACGGTCAAACAAGGTTATTACAATAGTTAGCTTTGCTTCCTAAAAACAACAAATTGCTTCAAGTTTGCACTTCTTTAAAAGTTGTTTTGAACATTAATGGTACAATCGAACGCTGAAAATGGCCTACAATCTTAAAATAAAATTATGCATTGAATACATAATATTTGACGTGCAAAAGGATTGGAACCTATTAACTTTGATTAAGGATTAAGGGTTAAAAAGGAGAAAACTCAAAGTTATAAAAGTGACCAAAATAGAACATTAGAGTATATCGATGCTCAATATTATTTTAATACAGTCCACTGTCTAGGGTATAGTTTGTAGTTTATGCCATATTAAAAATGTAATGTCGACATTTCAAGTTTTTCGCTTCTTTTCTCACAATAAAAGTATATTTTTTTCTATTAATATTTCACGCAAATTGAGTCTGAGATGCGTTCCACCTGGCTTCAAATTAGTGGTGCTGAAAACAGATTAAGGGGAAAGAAAAATAGGAGAGGTGAAATCAGATCGGCCTGGAACCTGCAAAAATCTAATTTCCTTGATGTGAAGAAAGCATGCAAACTATTAATCATTTAACGTTTTTC
>JABASP010004084.1:0-11352 GCA_019776565.1 Sminthurinus signatus
ATATCATATGTTAAATTGTTGTTTTATCCAGATGAAGACATTGGTGATCCTGGAGATCAGACTTCTGTGTTGACAATGGTTAATCCTCGTGATCTACCTGTACCAGATTTTGAATTTGTTCATGAAAGTCTTCCATATGCATAGGCGGTGTTTCACCGCCAAGAGGTGAACAACAAGTTGAACCAGGAGGTGGCCTCAAAACACGCCAAAAAGCCCGCTCTTGGCTGTCAGTCACCATTTTGTCAACTTTCTTTCGTTCTTTACTTATTCTTACTTGTTCATCTGCTTGCATTGCTATAAAATCCCATTTTTGTGTTAATGTTTTTCTTAATTGATTTAAAGCTTCAAGTTCATAATCTTCTAGGCCATGCTTTTGTTTATTTCGAAGTGTTCTTTTTGCAAGATATATTGCATAGTCCACGCTATCAAGACAGGGAACTTGTGAAGGCCAATAGTATGGTGTCTATTATATATAATGAAAATAAAAATGACAAAAATGAAATGATTATAATTAATAATTATTATTAATGATATGATTTGTTTTTGATATATATTATTGTCAAATGCACTTCTTGTTTATAAAATTTAAAATTATTATAATATATCATGATTATTGATTAATTTCTTTTTTGTAATAGTAAAATAAACTTACTTGGAAACGATACAAAGAGGAATCATCTTTCACTGATAAATTACGATTGTCCCCAACTGGGAAAAAGTACCCATGCTGACATAATAGATTAGCAAGATGTATAGCTTCTACAGAATCTTCAATAAAAAGTCTTTCCATAAGCCATTCAATTATATCATATCCGGCAAAAGCTGCTGGAATGGAGGTAAGAAAAAGTTTTTGACTTCTTACAGGAACACCATGTTCTTGATCTTGCATTTCCTTGATGAGATTTTCCATCTATTTTTATAAAATAAACAATAAGTAATAAGTAATGATGTAAAGTAAAATATATAAGTACTTTTATTGTAATTATTATTGAAAAAGACATACTATAATATTATAAATTATTTATATTCCTATTTTTTCATACCTTTTGATAGGCTAAAGGCCTCTTAAAAATCACTTCTTGATGTAGAGGGTCAGGGGAATTCGCATTTTTATGCGATAACAACTCCATCCTATCATGAATAATGATAATATGATGAGAGTTTGATATTTGATACCATAAATTTGATGAATTAACGATTAGTTTGTTCTTGTAGTTGTTTTTGATGATGATGATGTTGATGGTGACATAATAATACTATTATTATGACTTGTTTCATCTTTTCTCTCTTCTATATATTTTGTTAAAAATATTCTTGATTCTTGATTCTTGATATGACTGTGATGAATGATGTTCCAACTTTCAAAGTATCTCTGTTATATGTACTAAATGTATGTTTTTCAATGTATAATAATAATAATTTTTATCAATTAAGTATCATGTATTATTAATTATTATAGAGGTGATCAGAATGTAATTAAAATGTCTAAAAAATGTCCCTTTTCCAGGATCTTTTAAAGGTTTAGATCCAGCCATAATTGTTCCATTAACACACTATAGTTACAGTTATATAAAAAAAAAATCACAACAATAATTATTATTATAGTAATTCTTCCTCACAAGTTTTAAAATAATAACAATAATAATAATAATATTTACAACTAATGTTTTTGAATCTTTTATATAATTATTATTATGATAAAGTAAGTCTATGAAAAGTACATAATATAAGTATGCATGTAATCTATAAATATATATATATATAGTACGTACTATATATCGATTTTTTTTTCAGGGGGTTGAAAAACTTCTCACGAGAGTGCATCACATGCACAAACAAGCGTCATTCAAGCGCCGACAAGACAAATACATAATCACTCTCTCTATCATTAAATTTCTTTTTTTAAATAATAAACAAAACTATCATTATTAATTCAATTAAATATCTTAATTATCCTATTGTGTGTGAAAGAACGACAATACTAGTTTATTCGCCGTACAATTGAAACCAGAGTTTTGCAAAACAACATAAATTATTGAGAGAGAGAAATTACACTTTTTTTTGTGGTAGCACATTCATAAATACACACAACAAGACCGAAGCCGAAAACATCAACGTATTTTTTATAATACTCACATCACTTCGGAAGAACATAATTAAAAATCATCTATAATATAACTAGTTTGAACAAAACGTTTGGATTAAATCATCATCAAAAATCCCTATCATCATCATCATTATTACTCATCAAGTCTACCAAAAGCTGAAGGAAATCAATTAACCTCATCAATTAGCAGCAGCAAGAATCTACAGAGGATCCAGAATTTTTTTTAAAAAAAAAACAAGCAAGCTTAATTATAGAAGGTAATTTTTTTTTAAAAAAAACAACTAAACAACATTTTGAGGATTCATATTGAAAGAGAGAGAAACAAAATTTCAATTTTAAATATTGAATACTACTTTTTATTGAGATTCATTTCATCCATTTCCAATATTCCATTAAATATTTACTTCTATACTAAGTATAGACTATAGACTATACTTACTTACTTCAAAAAATATATACTTAAACCAATTATACATTAAATTTTTTATATTTAGTCTGCGCTTATAATGTAATCTACGTATAACGTATAGAAAATAGAAAACTCAGCATTATTTTATTTTATTTTTTTTGTTGGAGCTCTGTACAAGTAAAATATATCATGTATATTATGTAAAAGTAGCTGAAGGAACGAATGAATGAAGTATATTAGATAGACTGTTGATTGATATTGAAAGAGAGATAAAAGTAAGTACTTATAATATTCTTGTAAATAAGTACTTGAATATATTTTTTGTTATAAAATATAACACTACTGCAGCAGTATAAAAGTACTCTTACTACAACTATTATTATTTAATTATTATATAATAATAATATTATTCAAATACTAATGAAATTTTGGATGGCTATAAGGCAAAATAATTTAATTGAAAGAAACAAATTCTAAGATTCCCATACTTATTCTACTTTCATTAAGTATACATACAATAATTTTTGGAAAAAAACAAAAAACCAAACCAATGCGCAAATAATAATAATACTTTCCGCAAGAATCGCCAAGATGATGATGATGTATTCTTCTTCATATCGTCATAATAATTGTACAAATTCCTTTAAAATACCCTTCCAATGTATGACGGTGACTCCTTATTACCTATTCTCACCATTGGATCCAAATGCTGTCAATAATAATAATAATAATAGTGATGGATCAAAAATGAAATTACTTCAACTACTACTACTACTAAATCTACATAATCTTCTGCTACTTCCACTTCTATTCCTGCTACCAATAATAATAATAATTGAAACATATCAAGTAGTAATCAAAAGTCTGAATTTCATGGTATTACCAAGGCCTCATCAACAATCAAATTTCATTAAAACAAATCTCTTTCAACCTCTTCTTCTTCTTCTACCTTTACTAATGATAACAAAATATAATTATTCAGAGATCTTACAGAGAAGTAACAAATGAATGTGGAATATTATGCAGTTTGGATTCCAAAGGAATTTATAGAGAAAAAAAAAAGGAAATGAATTTTTGTATATACTACAAAAAAAACAAATAATAATTCATGTACACAACTTTTGTAGTACATTTATTTTGGCAGAAAGCAGAAATGGCTCAGGGAAAAATGATCATTTAGGGAAAAGATATAATATTATATATATAATATATATATTATATACTTGTATAATATATGGATGGAATATATATATATATATATCTATATCTGTATATGAATTGATGATGGAATATGGAGCACTTTGTCACTTTGTGAAGTGTCAATAAATATTGAACTTTTTTTTCATGGATCAATTTATATATATTATAAGAGTGTCTATGTGTGTTCTTCTAAATTCTTCGCAGCGATTCTTTCAAGATCATCTTTATCAACGTCTCTTCAAAATCATCATTGTCAATCTTCATTGAAAGCTCTCCTGCTTTTACATTATCAAGACAAGAAAAGTACTCAACCAGTCCCCACCACAAGATAAAGAAAATAATATAATAATTTATTTTTTTTTAAAACAAGTTAAATAAAAAGTTTCTACATATTATTATTCACCTCAAAACTATAAACATCAACAAAACTTTTAAAAAGAAAACTCTACAATAAGAAGACAATTAAAATAATAATAATCACCTCTAAAATATCGTCATCGTATACATTATATATAGTGAATTTTTGTTGAATAAAATCAAATAAAAAATTAAAACAACAACATCAAAATGGCAACTAAAATGGACATGAGTTTGGAGGACATTATCACATCAACAAAATCTCGTAGAGGTGGTGGTCGAGGTCGTGGTGGCCGTGGAGCTGGAGGTGTAAGAAGAGGAGGAGCTGGACGAGGAGCTGGAAATCGACCCGGACAAAGGACTCGTGGAGGTGCGGTGGGAGGAGGAGGCGTTAGACGTGGAGGAGCTGGAAGAGGATTTAGATCTGGAGGTTCAAGGGTAAGCTTTTTTATTTTAGTAATGCTTCTTTTCTTTTTTTTTGAAGTATAATATTGTATTACGGTTACATCAAAACATCAGTTCAGTATTATTATTCTGAGTAAAATATAATAATATATTTATATATACATTTCTTTTACAAGTAGAGTATAAAAAATACAATATATATATATACAATGTGATTATAAAGTTACATTGTATGTGTAATAATTACTAATAATTATTAGTATTAGAATTATTATATTATTATGTATTTAAAAGAAAAGTTTTACAAGAACAACGAAACAATGAGGTATATAATACAAGTATTATAACCTCATAAATATATTATTGTATTTTGTATTTGTTTGTCGGTATATTGTGTATATAGGGTAGTAATGCTGATGCTGGTGTTTGGACACATGATAAATTTCAGGATTCAGGATTGGGTGGAGCTAGGAAAGCTGTCAGGACTGGAGCCCAAGTGACTGGACCAGCCAAAATCACAATTAGCAATCTTCATTATGGAGTATCAGATTCTGATATAATTGTACGTTCATTGATTGTTCATTATTCATAACATATGTACCAAATTGATTGCAAATAATAACAATATTGTCTGAAATATGATTCAAAATTACAATAGAAAAAGAACAAACAATATAATAAAAGATGAAGTAATTATTACTTCTGTATGTTTATTGTCTATTATAATATATGTTTTTTTTTTTTACAAAATACTTTGTAGGAATTATTTGGAGAATTGGGAAATATCCGTTATGCTTCTGTTCATTACGATCGTTCAGGTAGATCAATGGGAAAGGCCGATGTGACATTTGAAAGGAGAGCTGAAGCACAGGCAGCTATAAACCAATATAATGGAGTTCCACTTGATGGTAAAATTAAACAATAATAATAATTATTAAATCAAATTTGATTTTTTGGGAATTTATATATTATATTGTCTAAATATTATATAGACAACTTGTCTAACAAGACAAGTATAATAATTGGAATGTGGTATAATATTCAATTCAATATATTGTACGAAACTCTTAAATGAATTGAGGCAATTATATATAACTTTGTGATTACACTCATTATCATTATTATTATTCTAAAAGGTCGACCTATGCAAATACAATGGGCAACTGCAACTGCTGCAGCCCCCACTACACAACAAGTTAGTCCAAGAGGATCGAATTTAAGACAAATTCAAGGAAAACGTATTGGCCGAACTAGTGGAGGTGGTGGTGGTGGAGGATTTCGAGGTATTTAAAAGTTAAAATTTAATCTACTAAATATATTAAACATTTTAGTACTTTTTTAAGTAAAAAATAAAAGGTTATCATTAAAAACAATTAACTTGATTATAAATAGAGTAAAAATAATATTCCATATTTTAATAATGTCATTTCAGGTCGAGGTCGTGGCGGTGCCCGAGGTGGTGGTGTTGGTGGTGGACGAGGAGGAAAAGCTGGACAGACAAAACCACCAACTGCAGAGCAATTGGATGCTGAATTAGAGGCATATGTCTCCAACCGAGTTTAAACTACCTATATTAGTCAGAATTTAAAAGTAAGAAAACAAAACAAAAAAAACTAGACTTTAATATTTAAATAACGAGACGATGGAGAGAAAATTATCAGCAGGTGTTATAATTTGTTACTATTAATAATAATTATTATTATTATTGTCTTTATATTCATCAACAAGAATATTTAAAACTAAATGACTCCAACTTTTATCTTTTGTAATATGCAGTATGTAACAATGATTTAACAAATAATTGTTATTAGTTTAAGGATTTTATGAGTTTTGTTTACCTAGTAAGTTTAGTGATGATTGATTAAATCGTTACAACATATCTGCATATTCTCGGAGTATAATATAAAAGTTCTTCGTATCAATAATTATATAACATTTTGAAGTACTTGTAAAAAAAAAGAAGAAAAGATTACTATTACTACTTGTTTTTTTTTGTTCTTATTGATGCACGTTTTTTTTTCTTTGTATTTTGGTTATATTATATAACTTTTAATACTAAAACATGCAAAACACAAATGATTGCATTAATGAACTGTGTAAAAAATTTTTTTGATGTACTACAAACTACAAACAATGAGTATATGTTAAACCTGTAACATGTAATATTTCAGAATAATAACAATGATAACAGGTCCATAAAATGGTCGTATGAGATACTACTCGGATTTTAAAAAGTAATTATGATTACTAATAATTATTACTAAATAAGTAAATATAGTGATTATCATTGCTATTGTTATACTTAAAAAAAAGTATGAGTAGTTGAAAGAATTTCATTGTTATTTATTCATGAATGATTGTGAAAAATTATTTATAACGAGTTTGGCTAAACTATTTCTATTTCACATTTTCTAGAAGTATCAGTGAGATAAAAGTGTACATTTAGAATAATAATAATATTATTATAGAATTTTTATAATGTTCTGATGAAAGCTTCAAAGTCCAAAAAACAAAAATATAGAAAAGGTTCTTGTTCAGAGTAATAATTATTATTATTACAATTTTACCGTTCAATTATTCTAATTCAGTTGTACGCTGCTAAATATTATATTATTTGCATTCAAGCTTATATGAACTGCAAATGTCATTGTTATTATTCACATTTATATATAATACCAATGACATGGTTTGTTTTACAGTCATTATATGTTATAAAATGTGTTGCATTAACTTAGAATCCAATGACGATTCTATTAAAACTATACCATAAGCATGTAAAACCTTATTATATTATGTGTATTATATTATATAAGTGTGGATTTGCTTTATAAAGACTTAAAGTTACATAAACTTTAAAAATTACATAACTATAAAACAGACACAGACATTAAAAAAAATAAATAAAAAATATTATACCGTCTTTACATGATTATAATAATTTTGTCTATTCAAAACTATAATATATTATACAGACCTGTCTGAAAAAAAAATTCAATGAACTACAACCATTAAAAGATAGTACTGGTTGTGAATCAGTAATTATTATTATTATTAATATTAGCTAGTGTTTAAGTTTATGATTTATTTTGAACAAATCTTATGTAGAAATTACTATAGTTAGTGTTCTATTACAATATTATGATGTACTCTATTAACTATTACTATTATTATTCATCATTTTTAGTATAATGATCCTTAACTGAAGTGTATGTATATGTTCACATGCATAACATACGTAAAATTATTTGTATTTATTAAATACATCTGTGTAAAAAATCTGTAATATTTTTATTATTATTATTGAACTTATTCCTCGTAGCAACATTTTTTGTTAGAGATATAGAAACTCTCCCAAAACACAATACAATACACAAGAAAGAAAAAGAAAGAATATATACAGTATACTGTATATATGTATAACAAAACTATATCTATAAACTATAATAACAATAAACGAATTATTTACAAAAGTTTTGTTACAAAAAAAGTTATGTGTGCTACATGTCTTGTGCCTTCTCATTTTTTGATCTGAAATCTGAAAATCATATTTTCAAAATTTTAAAAACATAGAAAATAGAATCGTAAGAACATAATATTTTATGTACACACACAGCACACGTTATAAATTATATACACAGCATACGTTTAGCTTTTTTTTTTAAATTTTAGTACACGTTGTGCATTAAAACATTTTATTGGCTGCATTCCTTATGTTTTTTTTCTATCTTCAAAATGTAGGCTAAAATACTTTCCAAACCACAAAAAATGTGCTTGAAATGTTTTGTTTAAATTTGCAGTTTGTTCCATGCATCACTTTCAAAATATATAGTATATTATAGGGAACATTTAATCCAAAATTTGTAGCACACCAATTTTACAGGTATACTCTATAAAAAAAGGACTACGGAGGAAATGTCTTCAAGCAATAATGATGGAAATGAAACATCCACAAATGATAATGGGAATATAACAGCTCACTCTTTGTGGAATACCAACGATTCAAATGATTCTTTACTCACCTTAGGGACACTTTATGGGGAAGTGACAGTTCCCAATAGATTTCTCAGTGCCAAAAATTCAATTGAAATTCACAAAAACAAAGTAATATCCAACAATCAATCATTACCTAATGTGAATATTTCGGATCGTGGACATTCTCTTAATACATTAATTAATCATCATTTGGACTCAAAAAGAATACCTGCTGACCTTCAATCAGTCTTCACCCCAATTTCTCAACCTCGACCTAAAAGGGTATTTGAAGATCATAATAAGACTTTCATTGGACAGAAACCACCAAAAACGGTAAAAACCACTGTTTGATTGATTTGCTTTTTTCATCATGTAAGATGTGAGTGCTAAAAATTAATATTTTATACAAGTAGCACGCTACACACAAGTGAAGCGTGATTCACGCTGCGTGAAGTGAAAACGGTTTGAAGGGTTTTTGCTTGCACCTTGCATAATCAAATCGTAATAATATATGATATGCACTAAATGTATATACACACACACATCGCGATAGGCGAGAGAAAAATGTATCGCAGGGATACAACTCACAGGTTACAGATAACGTATGTAATATATAATGGGTTGAAAGTTGAAGAGACGAGATATACGAGATGGAGATTGGAGATTATGGGAGAAGAAAGAAGAAAGAAGTTGAGAAAAGTGAAAGTCTGCTGTCTCTTGTCTCTTCTGTTTTCTCTTCGTAAAAAACACAAGCACAGAACATAATATATTATAGAAAGGAGAAAGGAAAGTAGAAACTTTCTACTTTGTACTACATAGAAAATAGAAAGTATAGAAAAAGATTACAGAAATAAATTATTATTAGAAAAATTGGAAAGTAGAAAATAAAAAGCTAAAAAATATTCCGCAGAAAATTATGGTGCGATATTACAGAACACAGCAATTCTACCTATAAATTTTGTTGCGAAATTTTTAGTAAAAGAGAGGTGAGAGAGGAGAGATCATATTATTATACATTTTGAATGTTTTATGTTATGTACACATTACACGTCTATTACAATTACACAGTACATTATCCGTATGCATTATCGTTACGCTCAAAAATTAAATATTAGGACAAACGAGCCAACGAAGGGTATGGTGTATGGTGTATTTTGTATACAAATTAATTTTTTTAAAGTATCAACTAAATAACATAACAATTAACAAAATGTTCTCTCTTACAGGTTAATTTTGCACCACTTATTACTGCCGTAGTGCCAATCCCTGCATCTCCAAAAGAAGAAGATAACAAAATGACATCACGTCAATCCTCAGCAACAAAAATTCTTATTACTCATCGTACTTCAAATTTAGGATTAAGTGGGAAAACTGACCATACTAGCACGGATCCTAATATATTGTCTGATACTAGTAGCTTAAGTGTAGCAAACGAAGATGGACTTGGAGTTGATGGTTTTCTTCAGCATAAGAAAAACAAAGATTCATGTGATACGATTTCTGCAAATTTTGGAAATGAAATGATGGAAATAGACGTATCAAAATCATTATCATTAGGATTTGAAAGTAAAGTCACGGGTAAGGTAATTCCGGAAGAAAAACTATATCATCAGGAACAACAAGTAGAAGAGAAACTGGAAAACCAATCAAATGAGCCCAACACTGATAATGCTGAAGTGGTACAAAATAGTGTAGAACTAGAAAATGTTGAAATGAGACCAATTCCTGAGCAAATAATGGAAACTGAAAAACTGTCTACTTCAGTCCCCGATCAAGAAGAAAAAGGAGCAGAAACTTTTTCACCTAGTTTAACTTTTCAATTCCAGTCACCCACATCAAAGGATATGGGGAAAATATCAAGTCAAGCTCAAAGTCAGTCATCACTATTTGTAAAACAACAACAGGTAAAAGTACTTGCGTAATTTGTAATATTGTATATTACACATGTGTAGTACGTAATACATATTATGTAAGAATAATTGTTGGCAAATCTAACAATAAACAATAATAATAATTGTAAGTATGCATGATTTTAATAGGCGACAGAAGTGACTCCTGTACAAGAACATCCTCTACACCGCCGTAATAATGTATTCTATCATAATAATGTCACCATTCAAAGAGAGTCTGAACGTTTAGATGTTGGTCAAAATACATATAGCTCCGATACAAGACAGTCATTTGAACTGAGTAATCGTTTTTCCAATACGGACCTTTCCTATTATCAGCATGCAGAGACACACAGTACAACCACAAACACAAATAATTCGCATATCAACAACCATTTTGGAGGCTCTGCTTATAATACTGATGGATGTCCAAGTCCTCTTCATCAAACTTCCATTTCCGACTACACATTGATTAATCAAACTGGTGATGATAATAACAAATCCACTGGTCTCTTCATCCCTCCTGCTGAAAACTATGTGTATAATGCTCAAATAAACTTGACAAATACTCAAGAAATTTTTCATCATGCAAATCTACCACCTACACATCCCTTACTTGTGAATCAAAGAGATCAAGAAGTTGAATCAGACATAAGTAAGGTGGACAATCCTAAGGTCGACAATCATAATTATGATGCAGGTCAGATATTATTTAGAAATATATTTTTGTAATCTTTTTCTGGTAATCTTATATCGATATGGTAATGAAAACAGGTTGAAATGGTCCCTACTGTAATTGTGATGTCTACACATTACACATCATAATATTATATCGTTGTGAGAGTAAACGGTTTTTAGGCAAATGAAACACCGCATCTACATGCTATGGTACACATAGAGTACATATAACATAGAGGGAGGATGGCAAGCCAAAATCTAGAAATCAACAAATCCTGACGGTCCACAGAAAAACACACATAAAAAGTTGATGTGGTGCAAAAGGCCCTCAGTAA
>JABASP010004085.1:0-11352 GCA_019776565.1 Sminthurinus signatus
AATATTTTTGATACCTATAAATAATATTATTTACAAAATTTACAAAGAAAAAAAAATCATATAATTTTTTATATATACGTAATCTATCTAGTTCAGAGTACAAAACGTTTTTAAAATTACATAATGCATGATAGATTTTACGATATAGATGAATATTTTTCAAAACAAAAGATTTAAGCAAATGGTACAAAAAAAATGTAAGGGGGTTTTAACACACTTTTTATATTGTTGTTATTATTGGCGAAATTATCGAGTTTCTAGTTTTGGGTTTCTGATGGCGAGGTTGTCGGATTACAACGACAAACGCAACAGGAAGGGAAGAGAAACCAATCCATAAAAATTCCTTTACAGTCATTATCTAAACAAACAACGACAACATTTAATTAAAGGCCAAAGGGTTAATATTATTGTCGTAGATTTTGTTTTGTCTTATATTCCTTTGAATTAGAAATTTTTAAACATAAAATTATAATGTAGTAAAATAGTTTTTAGTTAAAAATCAAAATATTACGTACCAGGTTCGTAAGCAAGTAGTCTATGCCACTTATATTTTTGCTCACAACCACATTCTCCGGAACAACGTTTTGTAGAGCTTTTGGCGCAGACTTCTTGATGTATGGCTTGTTCAAAATGTTGTGTATTTACGATTGCACGTACTTTACCTGAACTGTTCGCTGCCCAAAATGGTGTTGTGATTTCCACTGTCGATTCGCATGAATCAATCCTATTTTGTCATGTATGTATACAAGAAGGATAAAAGAAATGAATAATTTTGTAATATCTTTGAAAAAAGTCCAATATCTATATGTACTTTTACGTAGTAGTTTATTCGTTATGTGTAGAGAAAAAAATTATACAAGTTTTTGTCTCATAAGCGAACTTACCGATTAGATTTGGGTTGAGTAATTGGACTTCCATTTTTCGGATTTACTGTTTGTCTTTTGTCTCTATGAGAGTCAAAAGTACTGTTTGGTGAACCGGAAGTACTCCTTTTATTTATAACACCATCATTGTGGAATAAATCGGGAATTTCATGTTCATAGACCTCTCTAGCACTTCTACGTAATGAATTGCCTCCGGTCCCATCGAGAGATCCTGGATTCATTTGAAATTCTCCATACATTCGTTTGATCAGGGCTTTATTTTGATCTATAAACCGCTCAATTTTATCACTGTAAAGTTAAAGCATTCAATGAAAATGAAATTTTTTTTTTCTCATTTCAACATTATTTTATGAAAATTTTAGGGTGTTTGTTTATTTTAAATGGCATTTTAAAACTTACATTGGGTAAGTGGTGCCGGCGGTCGGGCAAAATAATTGGTTCAATCGTTTAATGCATGGTAGTCCTCTCAATATCTCTCCCCGAATTTCAAGACCAAGGGCATACGAGAGAGCAGTCCATAATATCTTCAAAAATCAAAGTAGAGTTTAATTTTATTGTCCTATAATAATATTAATTTGAATATGCTCTTTTTTCATGACATAATATATTGTATTCATTATACAATACATAACACATACATGTATTATGTATTACACATGGTTCCGATGATGTAAAATATCTCCTAAGACAAAGTATATTCTCAACAAACTGAATGCACATGCTTAGGTCTTGGATAGTACCGGCTTATTTTGGGCTTTCGTTTATTGGATGTATGCATAGATACAGCTCCGTGAAAGCATGTATGTAAACATGTGTGTTGTGTATATAATATAGTCCAATTATAAACCGCAACTCGGCTATTTTTTCATGAAACCAAATTTAATATAAATATGAACTTACCACTAGATTTATTGTATACTTCATGGTTAATTTTTTGAAATGATATGATTGAGGTGTCCTTTAAGACTTGTGACAAATGTGTGTTTTGTACACAGGCTGCTTTCACTTTATTAAGCTGTAGCGTATGAGAAGCTTTCTCTCTGTGTATGTATGTCCTATAGAAAGTCAAAAAGCTTTCACCACAACACTTTTTGCCTTAGGTGTACGTTAGAAAAAGTAATACCATGTACGTGGATAATAGATTTAGCTCAAGTATGTTTTGCATTTTGTTTTACTTCTTCTTTGTCCTACTGTTTTATTTTTTTTTTAAATTGTCTTACTGGACTTCCTCACAATAACATATTATATAAATTTTTATACGCACTGCTGCTTAGAGTATACACAACACAAAAACCACAATGAATTGACTGTGAGTATAAAATCCATACATAATTTCAATAATTGTTTAGTCTCGCCACTTTTCTAGTTGACACTTGTGGTGAATATAAAAACATGTACGCATGTCGAATAAAAAAAAAATTCCAAGTATAGTTTGTCCACTGGCTGATTATGTATAATTCACTTTGGACTATGTAGAGAAATTATTTAATTTAAAAGTTGCTTTTGTTCCAAATTTGACCAAATTATAATTTACTATACATAATATTTAAATATAATTTATTAAAGGGTAAACTTTGATTCAGGATTCAGGACACCAAGAGTGTGACAAACTTGAGACTTCCTCCCAAAAATAATGTAAATGTACATTTGCACTATATATTTATAATTTATATTCTTATAACTTGTAACATAAAAAGAATTCACAGCACACAGTCTTTAAGTAATTTATTGTCTATCGGTACAATAGTGATGAGGGAGAAACACTTTACAAAACAATCATTAAGGCAAAAATATATAGCGAGGGATGACAAACAATTATCAATAGAAAGAAAAGACGAAGAAGAATAAGAACAAAAATAACACGGCTAGTCACAACAAGAGTCTTTTTAGAGTCAAGTGAATACAAAAGGAGCAAGAAGGAAATTGTCGTTCGTCATAGGGAAAAATATAATATATTATTACAATGAACAAATAATAATGAAAACAGATTGTAGTAGAATAGGAACAAAAATAATATATACTTGAATTAATCTGCGTGTAAGTGTTTAAGTTGTAAAATTAATACTTATCTATCAATCTATCTATTAATTTATAGACATATTATATTATATATATATATGCTTTTAACTTTTAATTTCTTGTCCTTTTTTTTTGCCGAATGAAAGACTCTTGCTGACGTTACACAGATATGTGGATATTTCAAGTTTTAATGTTGTTCCTTACTATACTTACAATTCAACCCAGCCTTTTTCTGTAGATATGATAATATTATGTCTATCTAAAGTTGCGAGATTGGATTGGGGGGAAAAATATATATATATATTTATATGTTGTGTACAGGAGATGAGAAATGAAGGGAAAGAGATATCATGTTATGTTATGATGATTGTTGTAAAATAAAAATAATAAATGGGGGTTGTAGTCCTGCTAATATTAAAACTGGAGCCGCGTTGAATGGAAAAAGAGGAAAAAGGATTTGTTAGTTGTTTTTCAGTCAGGTAGGCAGGCAGTCGGTCTTGAATTAGAATTACTCGTTCATTGAGCGTATCTTCTTGTTTATTACACATTGTATATATAGATGCATCGTGCAGGTGTTAGTATACATATTACACAGTACTTAATACAAGACACATGCATGATGTCCATATAAAAGACATGAAAATTTTATACATATTTACTTATTTCCACCTTAGACCTTACACTTCTATCTTCTATAATAATGTTTCATATTAAGCTACAGTTTTTTTTGTACTTGTTGAAGTTTCTGAAGTCTTAATGGTTCAATCTCACATTTGTGAATGCATCTATGTAAATGATGGTACATATGCCCAAGACTTGCGTATATTATAAAAGAAAAACTTGTCCATAATATTTTATTCCTCTTCGTCAGTTTCATAAAATATCAAAATTTAATATTATAGAAAGAACTATTTTGGAAGTAGGATATCCCAAGTACTTCAAGCGGAATTTCCTTTTACAATCTGCGATCTTTCAATGGAACACCCAAATATATATATGTATATTATGCTGTTGTGAAATACACACCATAATACAAGGAAGTGTGTGTAAAGCATCATGTGATCTGTTCTATTAATTTGATTTTTGAACTTTTTCACAAGAATATTCCTGCTGGTTGAGGCCTGTTTGTATTAGTTAGTATTGAATATTTACAGAAGAACTTTAAATTTTCAAGTCTTTAAAATTTAAATTCTAGATTTGAGTAACCCTACGCTCAATGATATCATTACAAGACACCTGCAGAACAGTTTACACACCTCTGAATTATAAGGTAATGGTATAGTCTGTGACTTGTCTTTCTTTGGTTTGTGGTCACGGTCGAGATGGTATAAGCCTTGGCTTGACTCTGGTTCCCCCACACATTTTCACGGTTAAGGACGCTGTATGCGTTCTCTCTCTCTCATTAATACATAATATCATGATTTTATACGTCCCATGTACATTGTACATACACATGTAATATGTGTGTATTATTATAACAGTTTGTTGTTCATACTTAAGCATGCAGCATTGAGTAAAAAATACAAAATATACCAGTTTGTTGAAAGAGTCAAATTGTCAACGTAGCTTTTGTTACCAGTCGTATTTAGTTTTTAGTATGCATGTAATAGATATGTATTGCTTTGACTTTACTTTCTATTTATTGTTTATTTCATGCAGTTATACTGTGTACAAAGTTCTTACACAAGTTAATAATAATTAATACTATTCACCCTGAGATAAAACTTGTACAATTAAATTCCATGCATGTATTCCTATATATATGCATAACTCCAGACTCCAAAATCTAATAAGTGTGATAAGTCATACACATAAAACACAAAGCATTTCCAGCATAATTTATGCTCCCTCAGTCATAAGTCATAAGTTACTTTGTACTAGAAATAAATGCACTTAATGTGCATGGTGTTTGATATTTACTATTTATTACGCTCACAAAGCCATAAGCCATAACACAAAGCTGGTAGTCTCATGGATGAGAATAATATACACACATAATATGATGAATAATAGAAATGAAGAAAACTTGTTACGTACTTTACGATTATAAATATTTTGGAGAAGTAATCCACATTCATGCTTGAGTTACTCTAACCATATTCATACATATAGATGTAAGAAGGAGAGGTATTATGAACAAAAGTGGTACTAAAACCCTTTGGTATTTTTGGTATACACTGTATACTGTATTTATGTACAATTTACAGACATAAACAGAGAGACTGCAGCATGCAAGTCACACAATCAAAAGTATAAAATAAAACGTTTCAGGTGTAAAAAGTATCATACACAATACACAAGTACACATGACTTTGGGCTTTGGGCTTTGGATTGACTATGATGTGCATATTTGCAACGCACGTGAGCACTGAACACACTATTCAGTCGTTGTCTTCATTTTCTTGGATACATTTTCCTTTCCTCTTTTTTTTAATACTTAATATTAATTGTCCTTTCATCGACTCAACTTTGACACCCACGCCCAGTATATAAACTTGTTAAAACTAACTTTGCCCTGCTTTTATCTGTACACTGTACAGAGGATAAAATATCCGTCAATTTTATCGCATCGGCCACATACATAATACAAACACGTTTAAATGTTTATAGATGGAATCTTCAGATGTTTACATGTGTGTTAAGACTTAAGACTAGATTGTTTACTGTTTACAGAATAACTATTGAGTAAGATCGGGATTTGGTTAAATCAGGATTGTATTATTTTTAATGGGATGTTTGACTCTTAAATTTTCTCAGCTTTGTTTTCCTCCTGATTGTTTACGTACATTCAACATTCACCATCTAACAACATTCATTCGACCGTCAAAAAATTGGTGTAGGTCGAAGAAATAGAGAGAATAATAATAATAATACTTCTTGTGAGTTGTCTGTTGTCTGTACCTATTAAAATCATGCAAGTAAAAAACTATGCAGTTTGATCAGTGTATCATCTCGATGTTTAGATGAGTACAACTACCAACAACTACACTACAATATCATAAATGCAAGATGTCTCGCATACTACATAGATGTATGCGAACAACATTTTCTGCTCAGGAAATAATATTATCATGTCCAATGTCCATAGTCGGTATTCACTCTTCACTATTCTCCAGCATCCCGACCTTTTATGCTACAAGAATCGTCTCTAAATTTCCATGTATGAGCAAAACGACGGTGCGCTGTTGACCACGCACTATTAGTAAATAATAAAGATGTCATGAACTTTGTCTATAGTCTTCATATTTTTTTTTGTGTGTACACATCATGTTGTTCTCATGATTTTTTTCAGATGTACAATGTGCAAACAAAAATTGAAAATAACTTGCAAAGAAACATGTATGTATACAATCAAAGCCTGTATATTATAGAAATTTATGTACATAGTTGTGCTTATTGCTTACAGCACAAAACTTCCTGACAATATCTATGACCAATAATTTGATTTACAATATTCTAATAAAAGATGGCTCACATCAATAATTAGGTTCTTCCAATAAGTTATGTGAGTTGTGAGCGTTCATTCATAAAAATAACTCCTAACAAAATAATTGCGATAGTCTTTAAGAAAACAATCGATAGATATGGAGAACAAAGATATAATGAGAATAAGTAGAATATGTGCACATTGTACATGTAGAATGTAGAGCAAAATGAGCTTCAAACTCGTATGTTTTTTTTTGCCTATTTTTGAGTATTTTGATTTATTCCTTAGACAGAGACACTTTATTATTTAGACTTTTCATAAATAACAAATAATGGTCATGAGTGCTCTCTCTCTCTTTTTAGTTGAAAATTAGACAAAAGTATAGTCATAGGTTATGATATGGGAAGGATTTGAAGTGTACACAGTACATAATATGTAATATGTAATGTCCTGTGCATCATGCATCATTATATTTTACAACTTACAACAGTAGTTTCTCATTATTTAATACAATGTTACTACATCTTCTGGATAAACAAGTCTTCTTGTTGTTTGTCTTGTCTACCTCCCAGTAAAACAAAGATGATGGCAAAAGTTACCTGTAGCTTATAGCATATTGTGTATTTACCATTTACAATTTACATTGTTCTTAATGCTCATGTATTATGTATATTCTGTGTAATGTGTATTATACATCATGGACATGACATGGACTAGGAAAATGTGAATTAATGCATAGAATGCATAGAAATTGAGCTACACTCAGTACCAGTGCAAATTATATATACCTAATAGTTTCTATATGTGCATCGTACGTCCACAGTTGTCTCTGTTTCTTTGGAGCAATTAGTGACAAAAATTATGGTGTAAGATGCAAGTAAGAGCAATTCAAAATTCAAGTCAACATGTACTTACTTACTTGTATAATTTGTACATTGTACATTTGCTTCCACATTATACTTTGTGCATAATCTGAACTTGTACTCGAGTATTTAACATAGTATTAGGTACTATGTACTTAATATGTACACAGGAGCATTCAGATTCAGAACGTGTGTTGCATGATATGTTTCACCTTTTAAGAGGAGCAATTCGGTAGCTGTCAATTATTAAGGTAATTATGTTATCCATTAACTCTTTTGCTCTCGTGCGCACATTATGAGGTTTGTTTTAGTCCCTGAGTCATTTTCTTAAACTTTTTTTGTCGTTCACTCCAATTTAATAAAACCTACAATCTACAATTCCATAAGTTTTTACAGGTCTTCCATTTTTTTGTCCTTTTTTAGGAAGCAATAGTGACGATACATGAAACAGGATAAAGGAGTATGAAGTACACAACTTTCATTTGTAAAATTGTATGGAAAAACATTTACCATATTTTATGTACTACATCCATACAATATAACAACAATTAGTTGTAATTTTATTTACATTTGCTCAGTTGCTTTTTTGCATTTTGAGCAAATGGAAAAAACTATATGATAGTAAAAAAAACTCGCAAACATCTCACAAGAAATACGGAAAAGATATCAAATCTCACGTCCACACTTGAAGCAATCAAAAGGTTCAACTTGTCATTTTTGTAGTTTATTCGTCGTCAGTACATACTAAATACTATTTGCAATATCCAGCCAGAGCTTTATATTTGTGGGTTACTTGTTACTTTGCATTTATTAGCAAAGGATGGATACAAAGTTGTGATTATTTCTATTTTAGAATTGGAGTATCTACACCAAGGAATTAAAAATCCTGTGAGTCTCTTGAGGTCTAACAATAAGAATGACAATCTTTGTAAAAAGATTTTCTAATAGCTCCATTTCTATAAAACACAATCATGCATGCAGTGATTATGAAACGTGTTTTGTTCTATGTTCTATATTCTATAGGTTCTGTGCATTTTTATTTAAATAATGCATTATGCATTCGGCTTTTTTATGCGTCCTCTCTCTTCTTTCAGATTAGCTTTTATCGATATTGTCAACTCTCACAACTCACAACAGATTCGAGAACTTCTAGATCTACATAATCCAATCAAAACTCAAAACTGTCGTTTGAAATTAATGTCAAAATCATTCATCATGAATCATGAAATGCCTGTCTACTGTCTGTGTATTGTACATTATACATCAATAATGCAGTGCATAAATAATAAGTAATGAATACTTGGATTTCTGGTATGCATGTATGTACAATGTACAATGTACAGTGTACACATTATTATCCTAAATTTATTAGTATTGTCATTTAATCTACCTGAATCTTCTTCATGATTTGTGACTTGTGACACTAATAGTAATGGTATTTTTGATTTGTGTGCCGTCAACATTATTCTCCATTTATTTAATAGCACACTATAGTCTACTGTCTGTGTAATTATTTACTTGTAAAAAAAGATATTCAAGAGTTGCCTTACTCAAGAGTCAATACTCATGATGTTTTTTCTCATTCTGTCACAGTTGTCTGTCTCGTCTAACTTGTCATTTCAGCCATCAATTTTAACAGAAATTGTACAAATCTAACTAATAGGCAATCGAAGAACAATAATTTTCTACTTTTGAAGGCAAGATAATCTACAGACGTATTATTTTTTATGCGTTATGCAGAAAGCAGAGAGTCGAACTATTTTTTTGTATTTCATTTTTTGTTTCTGAGTGGATCTGATCATTTTTTAAAAGTACAGTTCTCATAAAAACATTTTGATTTTTAATCCGTTTAGGTTACATGAGATAGTCGTAATTTTTTACTTAGAGTATGAAGAGTGGTATCATTAGTTGTTAGACTAAATATTTATATGTACACAAGTCGAAGAGTCGAGAGTCAAGAGTCACTAGGAAATTATTGAGTGTGCACAATAAACACCTGATACTTATTTACCTACTCAGCGCACAGTAATTATTATGGTTAAGAGTCAGAGGAGCAAGGACAGAACATTTAAATGATTCATTAAAGTCCACAGCCGAAATACATTGCCGAAAGATTTTTCCTATGCCTTGTATCTTGTATGTTTAGACATTGTACATCAAAAATAATGTAGTTAGATATGTATTAAATGTGTAGTTTTTTATCCCAGGAGATTAAGATTGGGAAATCGTAAGCTGTTAAATGCCTTGAAAATCATTCACTAGTTATTTATAAGTTAGTCGGTAATCTCAATCGATCTTTTCATACGGATTCAGCACATGACATATGACTTATAACGTATAACTTGTACATTATATTACTGAAGGTGTGTTTATTAATCTTTATTGTCATGTAGCTGACATGTAGAATCTATGTAGATACATAAATATATATTACTCACATCGATCGTATATCGATTTTTTTACATAGTGACAAGGGACAGTACAAATATGTAAATACACAATATATTATTCTGTTTGGTTGTATTTTTTTCATGAAATTTTTGCAAGATATTTTTATCTCTTGGTTTTTTTGCGTTTGTATATTATTATAGCTAATATCTAATACATTCTGCATAATAATAAATGCAAACCCAACAAATTTAGTTTAGCATAATGAATAATAAAATCCTACACAAAGATATGCGATCCTCATTGAAATTCGTTCATGTCACAATTGTCTTGTTTAAAAAAAATTGTTTTGGAATGTCATATAATACCACACCACGTCACAGACACGAAACACGAAAGGACATGATACATAGCTCATATTTGATACTTGATATTTGACGCAGATCGCAGATCAGTGAGCAAATTGTAATTGGTTTATAGAGAAGAGAGATTTGATCTACAAATTATAATCGTATACTGTGTGTGCTGTGATTGCCACTGTCCACTGTCTTCTGTTCTTGGTTCTTGGGCGATGGGCTTCACTCCACCCTTTTCTATCTTCTCTCTGATATATTGCTCTTCTTTTATAAATCGTTTTCCGTTTATAAAAACCCATTTATCAAAAAGTTTCTGAACTCACATGCACACGTGTACATTGTTTATGTAGTCTGTTGTCTACAGTCTATAGCATCTGCAGTGTACAGTGTACAGTCTGGAGTGTTTCTATGTTTTGTACATGCTATACTTTGTATTATGCTTTATCATTTCCAGTTCCATGTTATTGTTTGGACTCACCATTGTAAACTGTAAACTCTATTATAATTTAGAATCAACTCACAAGTTTTGAATAGCTCAAATCTGAATCTGAAAGGAATCAAACTCCGGTCCGATGCTTCTTTATTCTGTATATTTATATCTATATTCTGGAAGAGAAATTCGTATGCATAGGTATTTTGTTTTTTTTACGTTCAATGTACATTATACAGATGAAGAAAAATAATGTATACTACTATCAAACATTTTGTCAGTATCGTTACATTTAAAATCCTGATTTCTATATAACATGTAATTTGTAAATTTGTGGCGCTCTAGATTTGAGTTTGAGTTTGCCCTGCTCTTGCTCTTGACTTTGATCTTGTTAGTACATAGAACATGATACATTTAGTACATATGTACAGGAAAAAAACTGTGATACCGGAAGGAAATATCAAGAATCATGACAGACCAGACCAGAAGACAAAGAAGACAAAAGATGGGGAGTAGAATATCTGTATGTGTAGAATGTAGAACGTAGAATGTGAAAAAGAGGCGTTTTCCCTTTTCATGTGGTTGAAACGTTTATATCTCAACAGTTGAGATTTGATCACAACATTTATTTTGGCAAGTCCTATAGTTTCATACATACATACTACATATTACACATTGAATATGAAATATACACACATGATTAAGCGTTTGAATCACTTATACTTTTGATATGTAATATGTACTCCATATACTTGAGTAATGAATTCGCAGAGTACGTCCCAATCGTACTTGAACTTGTCCGTCTGATTAATAAATAAATACACCGCCGTCTTATTAAGTCTTATGAGCTGTACAGTGCATATAGTATTACTATAGGTGTAATAATGATACTTGTTACATATTTACTCTTGTAATAAAATCATATTTTACAGCTACGTAAACGGATAAAGAGATTCAGGGTCGGAAATGCATTTTACATATGTAT
>JABASP010004086.1:0-11351 GCA_019776565.1 Sminthurinus signatus
TACACAATGAAATTGTTTCCTGCCACACACCAGTCAAAAACTGAAACTACGATAGAAAAAAATATCTAGAACATGAAACTTTGTCTCTCCTGTCAATGTATAAAATATTATGTAAGTAGGGAGTAGTGTGTACTTTTTCCAGTTACTAGGAACTAGGAATTGTACATTGTACATTGTTCCGGACGATTATACTCATGTGTGTTCTTGTGTGTGTGGGTGTGTGTGTGTGCGTTATTATTATTACATGTTGGATGTTGAAGAGAAAACTTAATAGCAATAATATCAGAGAGAAAAAAGAAAAAAGTCTGTCATCATTCACTCAGCTTCAGTTGATTCTGCTCTGATTTTGACTCTGGATTCTGGATCCGTCTATTATGATGTCATATTAACATATGGCAGTTTGTAGTTTGTGTAGTTTGTAGTTTGAAGTCGCATACAGGAATCAGACCTTGATCTTTATTTATACACGTGTAAGTATCTATACTCTTGGGCTAAAAGCTAAAAGCTAGCTAGTTACTGGCTACTGACTACTAGTTACTGGATATAGTTTTGGAAACAAATGTTCTACAAAATCCACACACGCACAAAAGTCAACCCTGACTCCGGAGATGAATGACAGAGACCCCCTTCTCCTCTTTCCTCTTCCTACAGTCTTCAGTCTTATTTCCTATTTGGAATTTCGAAATTTTGTATTAGTATTTCTTGTTTCTTATTCTTTGACTTTTCTGCTCTC
Organism: Sminthurinus signatus; assembly: GCA_019776565.1. Lineage (NCBI taxonomy): Eukaryota > Metazoa > Arthropoda > Collembola > Symphypleona > Katiannidae > Sminthurinus > Sminthurinus signatus. Next base: position 734 of record JABASP010004086.1, read on the forward strand.
TGCTCTTGTCAAAGACAAGTTTCTAGTTGTCGTCGTTACTCACTATTGAAAAGTATATAAAGCATATTCTACATGCTGCATACATCCAGAACCCAGAACCAGAACCAGAACTCAGACCCAGTGAAGTTCTCAGAAGTCAGAATTTAGATTATTTGGATGAGAGATTGCGATTGGTTGAGATGAGAAGGTTCTATATATTATTATTATTATTCTATTCTATAGAGGAAATTGGAAATACTTGGAATTTGGAATATTACAAACTCTTCCTTCCGTTCTTTATACAATTGCACAATATGAATATATCTTTAAGAATCCAGAATCCAGCAGAATCAAGATACAAGATACAATGCCAAATCTAGATTCTAGATTCAGAATTCTAGATAAACTTTGACATATGTACCATTGTGTACCAAGAAGATATGCAGTAGTGCATGTATACTAAACAATATGATGCATATAATGTGTATAATAATAGGAAATAGGAAATACATAGTACATGGAACACGGAACATGGAAATGATGTATTGGCTCAAGTCCAATCCTCATTTCTCATAATATTTCTCTGTGTATTCTTTACGTAATTTTCGTCAAACTTTACGTACACAACACGTAAAACTTGTTTGCCGTTTGCTTGTCTTGACTCTTGATTAGCCAAAAGTCCAAGTCGAGGAGAAGAAGGGAAAAAGAGAAAGTAAATCATCCTCATCATACATATATCATACATATGATATTTTCTTTTGTTTTAGACTAATACAAAATACAAAGTAAGAGGAACCTTTTGTATCTACGGTATCTAGCAGAGATGTGTGGAGATTCCCTTCGTTATGTGATCGTCAGATCGTCCATGTGTCAGTCAGTTAAGAGTTGAGAGAATTGAGTGAGTTAAGTTTGTTTCAAGGAAATATTGTACTAATACTAATACTAGCAACTATCAATAATAAGCAGAGCACAATAAACAATACAGTAGAAAACAGAGTACAATGTAAAATTCATGGTTCATGGTTCTTAGTTCTGAGTTCTTAGTCTTGTTAGTTGTTAGTCTTAGTCTTAGTATTTTTTCTACTTTATCTTGTTATAAAGTAAAATATAGTTTGAGGCTTATGTTTTTCTTTCCAGAGTATTTTGTATTTTGTTTCTTTCTTTTGATTCTTTTCCTCAGATCTCAGATGAAGAGACAAAGAAACAAAAACAGAAATGGAGAGCAGAATAGAATAATAAAGGAGAAAATGAGGTAAAGTACAACTTCAACTTCAAGTTAATGATAACGTACAGCAGGAGCTTAAATGATTTAGATTTTTTTCTCTGGTATTGTGTAATATAATATTTGCAATGTATCATTTATACGTAAGATGTTAGATGTAAGTAGATTGTCGATAGCATTTTGCTAATAAATGCTCTATTGTTTGTCTTGATTCTTTTCTCCATCTTCATTTGTTGCCAAAGGAGAAGGAAATAAAAGTTGGAAGAAAGTATAAACTCAAGAAGGATAGAATATCTAGAATCTAGAATCTAGAGTATAGAATATAAGTAAAGTGCCTATAGCCTATTGTATAGCTTATAAATTATAAAAATAATAAGATGTAATATTTTTCTATGAATTGAGTAGTCTCAAGTCGTAATATCAAGGGATTGATATTTGAGAGTGTCACACGTGGAATATTAACAACAACAACAACAAAATATCAAAAGACAATATGAGAAGAAATAGGTAACCTATATGTTTAGTATTCAGATATTATGTAGCTTATAGTTGATATAGGATATGAAAATAAAAATGAAAATGAATACAAAAGATGAAAAGGAGCTGAAACAGTTAAAAAAATCTAATGCGTAGTACATAAAACATAAAACAGTAATAACTCAAAATAAATAAAAAGATACTTTGAATCAAAGATCAAAGGTTTGGATTTTGGATTTTGCAGGGAATAAAAAAAACTGAAACATTTATGTAAAAGAGATGAAAAATATTATTAAGAGGAGACCAAAATAAAGGGTACGTAGAACAGGTAAAGTAAAAACTAGGAAAAATATGTACATGAAAACGTGGAGCATTAACAATTATCGCTGCCCATTAGTTATTTTTGCTCTAATACTTTTGTAGCTATAAAAGAGGATAAATGAGCAAAAAGTACGTGGAAAGTACATAAAACTGTTCTCATGACATGAAAGAAACTAAACGAAATGAGGAGGACATGAGAGAAGAATGCCGATTGCTAGTTGTCAAATGTGGATGCCAATGCCAATACTGATGCTAAAGCAAGAGGAAAAGTAAGTAAAAGTAAAGCATGAACAGGAAGAAGAAAAAGTAGAAAAGTAAAAGTGTATACCTGCAGGGGATGTGAGGTTTATCTCCAGAGCTCCTCGTACACTGAACTGGACAGTTGTAAGTAGTTCGACATGTTCCAAGAAATTGATTTCACTCTCCGTTCCCTGGCAACTACGACTAATGAATCGAACCAATTTCAAACTTTCACCCGTCATAGTTTTGTCCGATCTGTCCAATAGGTTTTGGTTTTGGTTTTTGGTCAGGTCAGCCAGGCAAAAATCCACCGAAAAAAAACAAACATCAAAACCAACATCAACATCAATATCGACATCAAAATCAAACCTAGAACAAGTACAAAGTATTCAAGTCAATAACAGCAACAGCCATGAAACAAATAACAAGAAAAATAAACAAAAAGAAAAGTAATACTCATGCTTTTTCATTCAAGATTGGTCATCAGTATTGTATATTGTGTATTGTATTTGTAAGATCATCTGTACTCTTTTCCGTTTCCTGTTTCTACATCTGTAATCAGTATCTATCTGTATATTACTCTATGCTTTGTACCTTTTGTATAACCACAGGAATAAATTAATCTATTCTACTTTGTACTTTGTACCTTATAGTTTTCATCTCTTTCCCCTCTTTTTCATACACAACTTCCAGATTTCTATTCTACATTCTACATTGAACACATGAAACTTTTCCCAGCTCTCTCAATTCTCAATCCACCAAGAAACGAGAAAGAAAAATAGTCAACATGTCTAATGTCTATCCGAACAAAACTCTGAAAAGACGTTAATACTAAATACTCAATACTCTATTGCTACTCCTTAAACTAATTGATGTTTGACTGTATTAAAAAACAGTCATAACAATAACAGTAACGGTAATAGCAGTAGTAATAATATTAATCATCATACTTTTTTATATCATGCTCAGTGAAGGATTCAACAGTTTCAACAGTTTCAAGTTGTTAGCTTTTGGCTTGGTTCGGATGGGATTGGATCACGTATTACTCTTTTTATTACACAAAAAATAAGAGTAGGCATTGCATTACAGATTACACTCATAGTGCAGTGCAGTGTAGGCAGATATCAGTAAAAAAGAAAAGAAAAAAGAAAAAGAGGGAAGCAACCCAACAAAATTACACTAATAATATTTTACATGATATCTAATAGCCAAAATAAGTGAATGAATGTCTTTTCTTGTGTACGATGTACAAGTAAAAATAAATGGAGCAATATACAAAGTACAAAATACAAAATACCAATACCACTACAAAGAGACACGTAGGTTGAATGCATAATACTTTCATATAGTAAATACTTGGTAGTGAAGAGAAACATACGGCTTCTTGAATCTTGAACTTGACATAAAGACCATATCATGAGACGAGTACATAATACATAAGCGTATTACAATATACAGTATACTTTATATGTAAGAAAATGTGTACAAAAGTTGTGTGTATCGTACATTTTGTACATTTTATACATGTTACAATCATTGTAATAATATCAATAGACTTTTTGCGACTTTGCTTTTCATATCCCAGTCGGAACTATTAAAGAGGAAATATGATGAAAAGCCAACAAAAGACGAGATGTGGTATGGATTTTCCTCCTCTCTCTCTCTCTTTCTACTTTCTCTTTGTCTCTTTGTCTGTGAGTTTGAAGGAAAGGAAATCATTGGATGTCAAAAACTGAGGGAAAAATTAGACTCAGAAATCATAGCATAAGAAATAAGAGGAATAAGACCAAGAAGAAGAAGATGATGGAGAAAAATATCTGTAGAAAGTAGAAAGTGAGTACAGTAAAATGAAGGATCTGAAGAAGAGGAGAAAGACAAAGAAAGAAAGAAATGGAGAGAAAAGCAAAATCTCGCGTATGTCTACAATCTACAGTCTACAGATTCTACAGTCTACTTATTGCATGTGGTATGGTGTATCAAGTATAAAGTATGAAGTAGGAACAAGGCAAAAAAGAGCGAAAGACAAGGTGAAAGTCAGCAGATTTCCGCAAAGGCAAAGTCATTCAAGAATAAACGCAAAAGAATTCATACACCATACACCACACACCATACATTCTACAGTCTACACTTCTACACCATACACATGGTTGCAAGTGGTGAAAGATTTTTCTTCTTTTCGCTTCCTCATTCTTTTTTTCCTTGAGAATCAAGTAAGTCAGCATTCAGCATTCGCTGAGTTGGGAAGGAAAAAGGAGAAAAAAGAAAAAGTTTTTTTTATACATGTATTTTTTTGTTCCTTTTCCCCCTTTTCTCCCACTTCCTCGTCTTTATAGTTTTGCTCAAGCGTGCGTGACTCAAAGGGAAAGAGACACACACAAGACGTACGTAAACGTACAAGAATGAGGAATAAGGATTGTGAATTGTGAATTGTGAAGTATGAAGGCGAGGAGACAGGAGACACAGCTCAGATCAGAACAGAGGGAAAGAACAATCTTTTTATTATGTGAACCTGACTGAAAAAAAATGAGAGGACGGAGGCATTGAAATTTCAAATCTGTGGAAATCTCTATCTCAAGTCTCAAATTCCAAATTCTAAATTCCAGATCCAGATTCCAGATTCCAAATCTACATAGATTATGCACATGGTAGCAAAGAGCAAAAGAGAGTACCACACATCGCATATCACATATCGCATAGTATTCCCAAGTTATTTTACGAAATTGTCAAGACGTGAGATATGAGTCTCACGTTTTATCTTTTATCATATGGATTCATTGTGAATTGGGACATTTTTCTTGCGTTTTTTAGTTAGGCCTTGTAACTTGTAAGAAAATACTACGCATAATATTATACTGATACCGATACCGATTCCGATATTTTACATGGAATATGAGCTTATATCTTTTATCTACTATCCCCTGATCCTGATTATCTTTATTCTAAGTTCTACATTTGTATAAAAATTAGAAATTAAAATGCATATAAAATGTAAAAGATATTTTTGATATTTTTGGGCTTACAAAGGTAGAGCTTGAACACGACAGATTCGAAGAGGTGGAACATTTTTGGTCCAGTTGAGAGCACTCTTAACCATGCCTGTGGCATCCATGAGACCGAAGCCAAATCGAGAGTTGAACTGATAACCCGCACCGTTCACCTTCCAACCTGGATTATCTAACAAAGGTCCTGGCTCCGACGTCCAAGCCACCAAATGCTGAATGTCACGATATGTCAAATGTGGACTGGAATAAAAAAGTAATAAAATTATTAAAACCTTTAAAAAGATACTGTTTTCATGTAAAAAGTAAAAGGTTTGTATCTTGTAATTTTTGCACCGTTTTACGTTTACTTGTATCTGTATTTTGTATAAAGAATACAGAATAGACTAGCGGTGAACTACTGTAGAATGTAGAATGTATAGAGAAAAGAGGAGAAAAGGTAATGTTTTAAAGTGTCATATCTTTTTCTGTTCTTTTATTTAGCTTACTTGGCTTCAAGAGTGAGAGCAACGATGCCGGCAGCCAAAGGTGCTGAGGCAGAAGTTCCTGTGTGACCCGTCGTACATGTGTTCAAAATGTCTGTCGTCGCCTACAAACAAACAATCAAACAATTCAAAAATAACCTGAAGAATCTAGAATCTAAAAGCGAGTCTAGACTCTAGAGTCTAGAGTATAGAATATACTAGAATCTTGGGCTTTCGACTTTCGGCTTCATTTCAACAAGAAAGAAAGAAAGAAAATATATTATGGTGTCATTGGAAAAATACAAGGTACAAGGTGGGAATGTGGGATCGTGTTGTAGATTGTAGTTTGTAGTTTGTAGCCCTAGTTTTTCTTTTCATTTTCCTTTGCACTCTCATCTCTCTTGACTCTCGTTTTCAATAAATAAACTTGGAAGGAAAGTAGAAAAAATAGAAAAAATAGAGAAAAAAGTGTGTGTAACAGAAACATACTGAATCCGAGGAATCTGAGGGAAAAGAAATAATGTGTTTTTTTCTACACCATATCTTTCTTGTTGTATCTTTTACAATGTATAATGTACATTGCACATTGTAAAATGTATGTTGTGCGTTATGTACCTTCAATCTTCAACCTTCACTATCAATATAAAATACAAAAATACACACATGGTTTCTAGTTTCTACAGATTCGTTTAAAAGTGGGGAAAATGGAAAAAAGTACATCAATCTCATACTACTACACACATCATGCGTAATACATTATCTATACCTATGAATCCATACTTTATATTACACATATTGTACAATGGTAATATTTTTAGAGTAGATGAAAGTCTGTAAACAATATGTACATTTATACGATTTACGATATAAAATATTTACTTGCTTTATGAGTTGAAATTTTGTTTTTTTACGTATTCAAAAGTATTTTATAATGTAAAACGTTCAGAATATCAAGTCCTAAAAATCTAAAATAAAACTTTGTTTCTTTTATTGTTTTTTAATAATTTCATTTATTTATGTTTTAATATGCTGAAAATACTTTTTTTTTGTCTTTTGAAAAAGCAGACTCAACATGCATATAATAATAATAATACTGGGGCCAACAGAAAAGTAAAATAATTTTTTCATCCCTCGTGGCTTTAGACTTTCAGCTTTTGGATTTGGAATTTCAACTGAATTGTGAGTGGAAGCGGAGAAAAGAAAGTAGGAAAGAAAGAAAGAAAGTCAACTCAGTGCTCAGAGTAAAAACTCGACTCAGTAAAAGTTACAAGTTGTGGATTGTGGATATGTATTAGAAGAAGAAATTTTATTGGAGAATTGATTGCGACTGATAGAGAGAGAGAAAAGGTGAAAGTGTGAGTAAAATAAAATAAAATTTAGAGTGTGTATACTTAAGGACAAGGGAATGGGAAGAGAAAAAGTTTGATGTTCAAAATATCCACAATCCAAATCCACAGTCAGAGAAACATCCAGTTCCAGTTCCAACTCCAACTCTACACTCACTAAACCATACACAAATACAAACTGAAAGAGTGAGAGAGAGATAAATGAAGCTAAAATTTCAAATGTGATGCTCGTTAGGTGGATGGATTTTCGTCACCTCTTTTTGTTTGTTTAAAGTCGACGAGAGTAAAATGTTGGGAATCTCTTTATAAGTTGTGAACTTTGTCCTACGCGTGAATGCTAGATGGTAGATGCAACATCATCACCTATTGTACATCCTATGGTCGTGCGTATTCCACTATAAAATACAGAGTCTAGACTCTAGAGCGAGAGAAAGAAAGCTGCCTAAACAACGTTGGTTTTGGTTTTAGGGAAGAGAGAAAATGTTTGTCTAAACATGGAAAGAAAGGTAAACAGAGAGAATTTTTGCTTGCGTCTGGAGTCTGGAAAGTGTAAAAGTCAGTGTAGCTACAATATAAAAGACTTTGAAGAAAGGCTAGATACACACATACATATTTATTTTATACATATAAAATATAAAGAGAGTGAGAGAAAGATGGACAGAGAATAAAGTTAAAGTTGACTCACAATTTTCTGGTCAGTGTACGCACCGCTCGAGTACGTGACAGCCATAGTAGATGGACATTTCTCACCATACCACGGGAAAGCACCCGACTCGGAAGCACTGCCAATGGACAAAGTGTAAATATTGGATGCGTACCCATCACAACTGCAGCTATCATCATTTGCTCCTCCGTTCCCAGACGCCCACACATATATCACACCTTTCCCATTCCGACCCTGATTTTTGTCATAAATGCACAAAGACAATACAAATTCATATCATACAAAAGATATCTAAAACATAATATGCTATATGCTAGAAATACTAGATTCAGAAATATATAACATGAAACATGATAATTAATATAGTTACTGAAATATTATTCATTCTTTTAATAAAAACCGTACTTGTGTAACTCCTTTGAGGAAAGCACGTTGAGCGAGTCTCCCTGGTCCTTCAACCGTCTCACCATCATCTGAAGGTCCCCATGAGGCCGAGTAAATGTCAACTTTGTCCACCGCAAATGAGAGCGATTGACCTTCAATCCGATCACTCACAGGACCATCCAACATCCTCACTCCTATTTTATATAATACATAGGCAAAAGATCCATTTTATTTATTATTACTTTTTTAATTTAATAGTGTGAATTAAAGTTGATTCATTTGCTACATTTAAAAAATCTCTGCTCATAAAAGTTGTAAAAGGTCACACGATACAACAATAACTTTAAAATTAAAGTTCTACCAAAAAAAAAAGAATAGAAAACTTTTCCAATATAATATTTTAATCTCTATCAAAATAAAAGATTTTTTGTGAAAATCATAGCATTGAAAATTAAACGGCTGCAAAAATGAGACACTAATTAAGACCACACTGGGCAGGATTTAATTTTCCACACCATTATCAAGAATTCTGTGACCCATGATTTAAATAACATGTCTGTCTGCCTGTCTGTCTATTCAATTTCATTTCTATTTCCCTGTATGTATAATTCTTGATATTAGTTGGATGAATGTGGTTTCAAAGTTATGCGACTAAAACGTTCACATGTGTGCTTTTGGTGTGAGGAGGAAAAGACAAGAACAGCAAGAGCTAAATACCAGTATTATGTATTTTGTACACTGCTGACCACAATTATCTACATTTTACATCTATATCATTTTCTCTTCCTCTTTGTTTCTAAACTGTATATAGTGTAGAGTTGTTTTAATTAGATTTTACCTCCAATTTGAGCTCCATACGCAATCCCGACCCCACACTTGGAATTATTTGCTATCATTGCAATTTCTCCAGCACAGCGAGTTCCATGACTGTTTGGTGGCTTCTTATTATACACCGGCATGGGGTCATCGTCATTGTCATTCAAATCTCCACTGATTTCCGGGTTCTACAGGATTAGACAAAAGACAAAAGCAAACGGAAAATCAAAATATAAATACAAGTGCAAAGATAAAGTCAAAAGGGAAAAACAAGTTGGTGGAAATTAATCAGAAACTCTACACTCGACCCAATTCAATATCCCTAAATCACTGGAATTTGGAATTGGTATGGAATTATCACCATTTTACATTTCACATCTATCTAACAATAATTTTGTATTGTAAATTGGAATATTCATAATAATTTTCACTAGAATACTGAATAATAATAACCAAACTCACAACCAGGAGTCATTTTATTAAGTAAACTATCTGTATTATAGACATAGATTTTGATGTGGGTAAAATGAATAAATGAATAAAAACCTCACTCACATAGTTGTTGATCAAGTCAGTATGATTGTGTTCAAGTCCATCATCAAGAATGACAACTTTCAATCCTTTTCCTGTGTAGCCCATTCCAAATACTGGAACCACATTCAAATCCAATCTGGGTAAAGTCGGTTTGGTTCTCGTGTCTTGCTGTTAAAGGTCATGAAAAAACCATGAGGAAAGAACAATAAAATAAAATATTAAAATATATACACAAATTGTTCAAAGTTCAAGGAATTGTTCTTGTTTGTTTTTGTTTGCATAGGAAATAGAAAATATTGAAATTATTCATATTTATTTATTTATTAAAAGCACGGGTCTCATTTCTGTACCGGCAAGCCGGCAGACAAAGTAAATTAAGAAACATTCAGAATTTTGTTCATGTCAATTTCCTAAGCAACGGACAATATTCATACAATATTACCATACTATATAGAATTGGCTTACTGCAGTAGAGATTTCAGTTGCTTAGGAAATTGACATGAACAAAATGCAGAATGTTTTTAAGTTGACGCTGTCTGCTGGCTTGCCGGTACAGAAATGAGACCCGTGATTAAAAGTAAAACATGGAAACTCACCATGTACCATTCTTTGTACCAGAGAGGATCATTGAATTGGATCAACTTTGAATTTTCTGCAACCTTTGTAGACCAACCACTGATGAAATTGGAAAGGTCAAAATCACCTAGCATTTTTGTTATTGAACTAAAATCCCGCTTTGTCCTCTCCTTTGCACATTGTTGATCAGCCCATGTCACCTGTTTTTTTATTAAGAATTTTATATATGAAAATCACATTATTTGAATTGATGAAAAGCTTTTTATCATTTTATTTTGCGAATATTATGGATGCATAATATAGATTATAGATGTTTTGAAGGAATTTGTAGATTGTGGAATTTTTTATACCATTTTATGAGCTTCAAGCTGCTGACTCAACTGCCGAGCACCCCGATGATGAGTCTCCGGATGATCAACTTTAATAAAACGATAAATTTTTGGAAAACCAGTCACCTATCATCCCAACACAAGAAAACAAGTTCAAGATAAATGATAATTGGGCTGAGCTTAACAATCCCGAGAGAATCTGGTGGTCGGTGGTCGGAAAAGTGGTTGTAGTGGCTGGAAAGTGGTCGGATTGGTCGGAAAATGGCT
>JABASP010004087.1:0-11350 GCA_019776565.1 Sminthurinus signatus
GTCCACTTTGTGTCCACTTTGTGTCCACTTTGTGTCCACTTTGTGTCCACTTTGTGTCCACTTTGTGTCCACTTTGTGTCCACTTTGTGTCCACTTTGTGTCCACTTTGTGTCCACAACTAATTTTAACTGTGATTAAGTAATTGCAATTAATTTTAATTGTGATTAAGTAATTGCAATGAATTTTAATTGTGATTAAGTAATTGCAATCAATTTTAAATGTGATTAAGTAATTGCAATTAATTTTAATTGTGGTTAAGTGTACCAATTGTCCGAGTATATGCTGTAAATCTGTGCACACTTATACCTATATGTGTATAAGGTTGTCCGTTCTAATACATGTACATACATATTGTGCACAGACAGACGGACAGACGGACAGACGGACAGACGGACAGACGGACGGACACGAGTATTTCAATAGTCAGCTTCGCTTCCTAAAAAGGAGTTTTTGTTATTCTTTCCTGGTCTACATAAGTATTTCTAGTATTTTCCAAAGTCAAACTCTAGTCGTTTTGAAGAAATGCAATTTTCCTTTATTTTACGATGGAACATGGAAAATTGACAATGGACAATGGACACAGGAAGTGAGCGGATGTCGTATAAACTGAAACTTTATGCGTGTCCGTAGTCCAGTTTCCAAACTTCCATGCTAAAGAGTGTACAGTGGACAGCGTACAAAACAAAAGAAAATAAGGAAGAGATTGTTATGGTTATTTGAAAATATTTTCTTTTATCTAAAATATTTTTTTATCTCTTTTGTAGTAAATAGTAAATAGCTTGTGCGTATTGTGCGTTCAAAGTTCCATATTTTTTTCTTGCTATGGTGAAATGAAATCTTGTACAATAGACAAAAAATACATCAAAAATCTGCATGACATTTTTAAAAGTAGAAAGTAGTCATGAGGAACAACGTAAAGACGGTTCCCAGTCGATCATGATCAAGAACACAACAAAGGGTTTTTTTCCTACATGAGGAAAAAAGGAAGAAGGTAAAAAGAAAACGAGATCTGGCCCTGGTTCTGGTTTTAAATCTAACTCTGACTCTGGTTTTGACTCTAACTCAAAGTTTGGTGGAAAGTTTTGAACAGAGGAAATAGTCCGTACATTTTCCAGATTGGAAAAATCTCCAACAGAGTGTCAGTCAGGAATACTCGAGTATTTTTAGCTCTTGAATACAAAAATGAAGTAAAACTTTTACTCTCAGTTTGTTCTTAGACGAAGCATGCAAATATTGTGTTGGAAAATGAATTTCATCACTGCACTCAATTTTTAGATTTGTTCCTGACTGTACACTCGATTTTACTCTGTACATTGTACATATTACATGTATGTTGAATGCCCGATGCTTGAGAATCGACGAAGGAGCGGGAAAAGTGAGTAAAGTTGTTGAAAGTCAAAGACGAGGAAGAGGAGAAAACAGGGGAAAAGTGGAGAAAGTTTGGGTAAAAAATGTATCTGTCTACCTTCTCCATTCTCTACTCTACATTCTGCAACCTCTCTGTACTCTGTACTCTGGAGTCTTGAGTAATATGAAACCATGGACATGGATGGATTTCGAGATAGTTTCCCAATAAATATGATAGACTTTGTTCCCATTCTCATATTCATACTCATCTGCTATCTTTCTTCCTTCAATTTTTATCTCCAAACTAGAAAGTAGAAGCTAGAAACAGACTCAAATTGCGATTATGCATTCACATGTTCTCTGTCTACAGTCTACAGCCTGCAGTCTTCATAATATCGAAATACTCCTTATATCTTCTTGTATTATATTTCTACAAGGGTGTAAAAGTACTACATATTTTTACACAAGTGTGTGATCAAAATGAAAATAGAAAAAAACTCTTTTTCATATCCATCATAAAGATGAGAATGAAATTGTATCCCATTCAATGTACAGTACAGGAGATCACAGAAAATCAACGTATGTGATCACATATTATAGACTGCAAAATAATACTATAATACAGTATGTAATGTTCTTGTATCTTCCACATCTTCTGTCTTTTGTATATGAAAAAAACCTTTTAAGTTCTCCAGGATTCTGGAAATATGATTCTCTAACTTGGATTTTCCATCCGCAATTTCCAGTTCTCACAATTCTCGATGATCTTTCATTCACACTTGAAGATGCAATACTCTTGTTGATATTGATGTACACTGTACACTGTGTACTGTGTATTGTGTATTGAGCATTGAGGGTACCCGCATGTACTTTGGAGTTTGGAGTTTGGGCGATTGAACAATATTCAATGCAGATTTAACCGGAATGAGATAATGCTTGAGTAGACGAGAAGAGAGATGAGCCGCCATCGTTATAAAAAAGAGGATGGAGGGGAAAAGTGGTTTTAAGTAAAATAAGAAGTCTTACAAACTGAAATGCGCTCATCGTTCATACACACTCACAAACTCAGAATAGACAGAGAAAGAGAGAAAGAGACATGAATCAATCCTCGCACAAAACACAGTCTTTGCATGTAATGGTGTGAGATTGCGGGAGAGTGTGGGAGAGGGAAAAGAGAGGAGAATCCGTCTAAGGACTTAAGCCGTGAATTCAAGTCGGCTGCACTTTATTGTTAAATTGACTTGATGCTGGATGCCAATACGATTTTCTTGTGATTTTCCCATTTCCCTTTCTATTCTGTACTCTTCTCCTTATCTCTCTCTCTCTCTCTTCTCTCTCTCTGTCTTGAAATCTTGAAACCGTCCATTTCCTCCGCGCTGAAACAGTTATTTTCTTGGAATTGATACAAAAAGTTCATTTTTGTACATTGTACATATACATAAAATTTAAAAGCCTCAATTCCTATTCATATAATTTATCTCATATATATTGTGTACTGTGTAATATACATTTATATTTATATTTATTGTAAATTTGTATATTTATTTTCATATTTTATTTTATTTTAGGTGAAGGAAATTTAAAATCCATTCAGAAAATGTTCAGTTGATTCTACCCTCGCCCGGACCTCAGTGGTACAACACAACGGAACACAGTAAAGAGAAGAGCAGAATGAGTTAGAAAAAACCCGTGATAAAATAACTCCCGCTTCAATACACTCTTCAAAACAGAAACCCCTCTCACAGATTTAGCTCCGGCTTTCACATTTCACATTTCACATTTTCCCTATCAGTGAAAGTTGGTGGATGATATTCGAATTTGAATCGAATTTGTTCTCACATCCAAACAAAAGACCCGAGAAGACCAAAAGATCCGACCGGCGGACAGAAAGTCGATAGGAAAATCAACGAGTCGGAGACAGGGTTGAAGAAAACATAAAGACTCAAGACTTGAGGCTGTAGGCTGTAGTCTGGATAGACACGATCCTGTTTGGACAATCCAGATTGACAAAATCCCAACTCGATTTGAAATTTCCAAGACTCGGTGGGCAGTCAGTATCTTTTGTGAGGAAGAGTGCGAGTGTGTGGGAAGAAGCGGAAGAAGGGAGAATAAAAACAAGCACAACTGCAGCAACTCTGCTCTGTCTGTGTCTGTCTCCCGCAGCTGGAAAAGACGTGTAGCTTAAAGTCAAGCGCAAACTTGTGGACGCGGCTGGACGTGGATGTGGATGTAGAGCTGGTGCTAGGGTGACCGGCACGTCAAGGGATTCAGATTGAGTGAAAGTGGAAAAGCAAAAGAGTGAGGGAGATTATTATTAGTACGTCCATCCATCTCTATACTTTATACTTTGTACAAGCAAACCAACGAACTGAGAGAACAAAAGTTGGTTCATTTTTACATCAAATCCACCAAAAAAAGAACAGTGAACAAGTTTGAGTTGAGCTCTCGAGCCTCAAAATTCTTTTGTTTTTGTTCATCTAGCTTCTAGATTTTATTTCCTCAATGTAATGTGAGTGCAGAGTGAACAGTGAGTTTTTCCTCGTCAATCTTTGTTATTTTTCCTCAACTCACATGACTACCTCAAAAGTTTGAGATGAGTTCAAGTTAAAACAGAAGAAGAAGATCAAGACGTCAGAATATTCGACTGTAAGTGACAAAGATAGAAAAGTAAAACTCGAGATGAAGATCAAAATCAAAATCAAAATCCAGATGGAAATGGAAATGGAAGGATTGACTACGTGAACAATCAACAGAGGACGACAAAGTTACTTGAACGTGAACGTGATCCTGATCCTGAATCGTCACTCGGGAAAGTTTCTTTGTCCGAAAATGTGCTGCATCCAAACTCACTGTGTGTTGGTTATGACTTGACTTTTGTTGTACTTGTACAGTCAAATATCAAACATGCATCTGGATTTGAATCTGATTGTGGATGTGACTGTGAATGTGGAAAATATATAATCATAAATTACCCCCCTCAAATCTGTGGTTCGTGGTGGTGAGGACTGACATCATCTTCATCGTCATCGTCACCATCAGTCGACATCTCCTGGCGTACATACGCTGACAAAGGAAAGTGAGCGTGTGTGACATTTCCTGGAAATTTATCCAGTTTATCCAAACTTCTGCTACTTTTTCTGCAAGAGGAAACGGAGGGAATTCCCATGTTTTCTCTCATCAATCCATGTTCATGCATGTTCAAGTACAATGTACACGGAAATGGAACAACCGTACACGTGTAGACAGTAGATACTAGATAGAAGATATCATACCACATCCGAAGTCGAATCCAAATGTCAGAATTGAAAAAAATCCATATTTCTACACCCACGTCCAAATACGAACCTCTTGCATATTTACAATTCAGCAAAATATGACAATTCCATTTTTACAACTTTTCTCCTCCTGAAACTTTCTTGATTTACAGATCAAGACTCACGTCTCAAGAAGCAAGAATCAAGAATCAAGAAGAAAGAGGGATGTCTTAAAAGTGAAAGTATGTATGTGAAAAGTAGAAAATGAAAAATACACGAGAGGGAAATTGTGCCACTTGAATACTTTGGATTGACAGCACCAAACGTAAAATGTAAAATGTACTTTCTCTTTTTTTACCACGGTCATTTAAAATTTATAAATGTACACTTATGAATTATTCTCCACAAAAAAAAGGAAAGAAAAATGGTGACAAAAACTTTTAGTCTACATCTAGTTCTAGGAATAAAGACAAAGAACAGGATGAAAAAGTGAAAGTGATGATGATAAAAGTTTGAGTGACTACATAAAAAACTGAGGAAAAAAGTAGAGACAAAAAATCCATAAAAAATAATAAAATATATAACACTCTGAACTCTGAATATACAGTAGTAGAATACGGTCTAGACTCTAGAGGAGTTGAGAACCCTGGTTCTTACCTCATAATGAGGTTAGTTGTGCTTCTCCTGAGCATCATAAGCTGTCGAAGCATTAATAATGACACGTTCAACCAAACCAAGAGTTTCCCAAATACTAACGCTAATAACCAGACGACAACTGGAGTCGGAGTTGGACTTGGACTTGGACTTGGGTATGGACTTGGTCTCGGCCTCGGGATTGGTATTGGGACTGGAACTGGAATTGGAATGGGCACTACTAATACTATTACTAATACTTTCCCCTCCTCATCAACTTCTTCCACCACAAATTCAGCCACGCCAGGACCGCCGTCAACTGGGTCTGGCTCTGGATCTGGTTCTAGCTCTAGTTCAGGTTCTCAATCCGCATCTGGAACTGGAACTGAAACCAAAACCAGCTCTAAAGTTGGAATTGGAATGGTGACCACTGCCATTCCAGGTGCTGTGCCTATTCCCCTTCTCCCACATTTCCTCCCACTCCATTCCCTCCCAGATCCCGAGTCTTTGAATGAAGGCTATGGACCCAGCAGCAGTGGTTTCAGCACTAGTAGTAGTTCCACCACAACTAATCCCGCTCGTTCTAGAATTATAGAGACGAAATATGGGAAGGTTCAAGGACTCAGCATTTCCCTCTTCCCACATCTCAGTAATAACCCCAATCAGCATCATTCCGGATCCGGAAAAACTAATCCGCTCAAAAATAAAATCGTAGAGGTACGTACTCTAACCAATCACCTTTTATACTTTATACAGATATACTACCCAATTTTTGCTTTACTTCATATTATTTTCTGTTATACCATTGTTAAGCATTTTATTCTGTAGTTTTCCATTCTATTTGTAAATTTGCTTCATTTCTAAAGATACAAAAAATAATTATGTAGCTGGTTTTTATTCTTTTTTAACATCTCAACTCAAACAAAATGAAATGTAACGTAGCTGAAAAAATGCAGCTAAAGTAAATAATAATAATAATTAGACACTGAAAATACAGCCAAAACTATGACCTTTGACATTACATTTTTAAGACGTAAAATGGGAACATGAATATTCAGCGGGTGAAAGGTTGAGATTGGAGTGGATTTATCACAAACATATACTTAGCCTTTACTTTTGTAGTGTAGTGTCAAAGTAATGGCAAGGTTTATGATACCTTTAATTAAGTTCACATGCATCCATCTTCCAGCATCTAGAATCCAGTATCCAAGTTGACGGAGAAAGGACTGTTGAGTAAAATTTATAAAGAAAATTAATCTTATCTCATATAGATTGAATTATAAATCTCCACTTTAACTGTCTGCTTCCTGCTGTCTTCAGCACTAACAGTATTCAAAAGGTAAAATGTACACTGTACAGTGTACACTGTACACTGTGTTTGTACGCATATAATAGAAATAGGATTTGCCATATACTGAGATTTTATTTAGTTTTGATCCAGACTTTATACAGAAATATAGGATAAAACTTGCTGTGTGTAAAGTATGAAACATGGAAGATTCATCACTGACACATGTACGTTGTACGTTGAACAAGCTTCTTTGTACAAAGTAAAAAGTAGAAAGATACACACATATTCCTAAAAGCTCCAATGTTAAAGTTAAAAGCTTAAGTTTTATACATAATAAAATGCACTTTACATTTATGAAGGATGAGTGAATATGTGAAGAAGAAAAGAAGCTTAATAGTAAAACACTGAGCATTGAACATTTACCCAAAACTTTTCCTTTCTCTCTGTCTCTCTGTTTCTGGCTTTGTTAGGAAATGTCGTCTTTAGCGTCATCCTCTCTTTTGTCACTGAATAAGTGACAGAGAAGGAGTCAAGTGAATATCTGGATTTTGTATTCTGGATTCTAGATTCTAGATTCTACACATTCAAGTCAAACTTTGGTTCACCTAACTTAATTTGCATCGATCCATTTTCTAAAAGAGTTTTTTCACTCCTTTAAAAAGATTTTTTTTTCAAAAAAATAGGTTAATTAGTTTTCCCGGCCAAAGTTTTTCTTCCCTACATGCATAAAATGTATGGTACATAATATGTGAGTAAGAGAAGAGAAAGAAGAAGACTCCTAGAAAATGTACATGAATATAAGTGAGATTAACAGAATTAAAGAGAAAGTAGAAGTAGGAGAAAGAAAGGGAAGAGGGAGAGACGGGAGAAAGGAGAAAGTAAAAAAACTAGCTCATTATAAAAGGACTGTACTTGTCCTCGTCCTCTCCGCCGTCTTTATAATCATCCTCATAAGCAGCGGTGACAATGTGCAGACTTTAGACTGTATAACCAGGGAAATATGGAGAAATTTTGAAGAGGAAAAATCAGGGAAATTTCTCTTCATGGCATGTGAAACTTAAACTTGTAGACTTTCAGACTACAGACATATGCATAAAGGGTACCTTGTACATTGTACATTGTACATGCATATTATTATGTGCAGTGGTTGTGAAAAAGCATACATTATTTAAAATGAGAAAAATTTACACGTGTACCACCTACACTGTTTTTATACTTGATACCTTCATCTTTTAACTTTGCAAAGGAAACCAAAAAGAACGAGAAAAACATAACCAGAGGCAACATTTACTTGGAAGTATAATGTATATTATGTATGTTAGCCCGAGTAATTAAACTAGTACGATGATTTTATTAAAATTTCTTCCTTAACATCTTTTCCTTTTTTCTTAATAAGCTCTACATCTCCTTGGCCAGAAATACTTGACTATCTATATGTAGTATTATTATAGAAATTATAGAACATCTAGTAGAGAAAAAAAGAAGAGTAAAAATCTTTAGCTAAAGTCTAAAATCCAATTGAAACTACTACTAAACTTTTTAACTTTGTTAAGAGACATGGAACATGGGAAATTGCTCTTCTTCAGCTAGCCGTCCTCTTCTTACACCTTCACATTTTTTACTTTTTTTCTAAATTGGAGCAATTTATGATGTTTAAACTTTTACAAGTGTACTTGAAGATTGCAGATTGAAGAAACAGAGAGGATTAAGATGGAAATATAATTATATCTGTATAGACTTATAGACGTTTTAGTCTTGATTCTTGATGGTTTAAAGACAAGTTTTGAAAATGTTGTAGTCTGCTCAAAAAATATTACATCCAACATGAGAAGATTTCATGGAAAATAGCGCAACTTGTAGCTTTTCATTTTTGAGTTTGAGTTTGAGTTTCATATTGAATTTTTGTGTTTATGTTTCTGATAGATTTTACTCATGTCTGTTCTCTTTTTCAATCTCTTTGATTTTTATGTTGATTTATGTAAAATATTGTACAAAGCAAAGAAAAAGGAGGTCGAGTATCGAGTATCAAGAATCTAGAACAACTAAATGTGTAAAATGCTTCATGTCACTGGGAAAAACGCAACTGGAATAATAATTCTTTCAAACTTGTAGCTTTGGATTTTGGGTTTGGATTTCTTTGATTTGAGTTAAAGATGTATTTGATCATTTTTTCCTTTTATTGTACTTATTTTTTCTATTGGATTTCTTTTCGGGTTTATTAGATATAGACTTTATGAATGTTTCATTGGATGTATTATTTACTGTTATTTATGACAATTACAATGATTTGATATTGATTTTGATTCTATTTTTTCCAGGTCTTCCTCAGTATTCCTTACGCATCGCCGCCTGTCAAGTCCTACAGATTCAGTCCAACACAAACTCCAGCACCTTGGGAAGGAGTTAGATCTGCCGTTAAGCCTGGATTCGTCTGTCCTCAGGTTTGTTCTTGTTCTTTGTTCATTCATTAACCTATTTTCAACTGTTCTAAACATTTTATGTCATCCTTTTAAATACTTGCGTTACATAAATATGAAATATGTACAAAAATTTAAATTTGAACCAAATTTTAAAATTTCTTATAAACTTTAATCCGTAACATGAATAATTTTGAATACGCATTTTTGACAAAAACCATGAGCAATAAATTACTTTACTAACTTTAACAACCAACTTTGGCAGTTAAAAAATTGAATCCTAATATATTATAGACTATTTTTATCTTCAATTTTTGAATGTACATGTTCATTTCCATACTTTTACAAAAAAAAAGGAAAATGGAAAATGAAAAGTTGATGAAACAAGTAAATGGTGATTTAAACATCCAGGTTCTTTCAACTCGAAAAAAAGGTAGTTGAAAAAAAATGAATAAAGATGAATTCCAACTCCAACTGAATTTTAAAATGTACAAGGTACAAGGTAGTCTGGTGTGAAAATTGAAGGAGAGAGGAGGGTGAATTTTTTAATATTTGAACATTGCTCACACATGAGAAAGAAATCCATGTACATCCTACATCTTACGCATACATATTTATGTAGGAAGCAGATCTACAAACTGATTCTTCTTCTTTTTCTTCTTTTCAGTCAGCCGTTCATCCATTCACATGCTCGTATATGACTTTCTCTTCCCTCTCTTGTGTCGGTCTCTATCTCTGTCTCCTTTACCCTCCTGTACGCTTTTTTGTACCTTGTCATCTGGTGCTGCTGTATTAAAAGCAAGTCATGCAAATGAATGAATGGGGAATTCCAAGAAAAGAAATCTTTTTTTTATATATCCGCATTATGCACAATATGCATTTACATATGAATATGAATTTGAATTGGAATATGAATACGAATACGAATATGAATACTCGGTGAGACGTGAGACTGCCGAGTTCCACTGCTTCTCATTTAAACTCTGTTCCATACTAAAATGCATTTACAATTTAGGCGCATGTACCAAGTACATTGTACATTGCCCGTTGTACATGTACAGATGGCTTGAAGGAGAGCAGAAAAAAACGACAAACGACTGTCTCTTCTTTTTTCTTCCTTCTTTTCCTTCTTTTTTCTCTCTTTTAGTCCGGGATGACTCGGGAAGTCAACTTTAAATGGGTAAGCGGCTGCTTTAGTTGGTGCGTGTCTTTTGAATATGTCAAGTTAAATTTTGTCTCGGTTTCATATCCGGAATCCGAAATCCTGAATCCTGAATCCTGAATCCTCCACTTTGATGTGAAGGATGTACAATGTACAATGTACAGTGTACAGTGCACAATGTGTGGCTATCTATAGTCTATACATAAGGACGAGTAAGCACGCAGGCACGCACGCACGCACCACATCACATTGCACCGCAACGCAACTCAGCTCAACTCAACTCAATACTCTACTTGCAAAGATTGAGAAGGTTCCCTTTCTCTGCCTTTTTCTTCTTCTACTTCTCCTCTTTATCTCTGAGGGGGACAAGTATGAAGAAAAATAAGATGAGAAGAAAAGTGGAAGATGAAACCCTTGAAGAAAAAGATAAAACAGATTTATTGGGAAAAGAAATATGAAAGGAGAGAGAAGAGTAGAGTAGAGTATAGAGGAGGCTGCTGCGACCACACATAAGAGAAAAGAAAAGAGGATGAGTAGTAAGGACTAGAGACAGGAGGACTGGTGGTAGTAGCAGCATTGTAGGGGTACAAGTGAGTGGGCGACATATTCATACTGTAGCTCATATCCATATTCGTCGTCATTCTCATTCTCATCGTCATCGTCGTATTCATATTCATATTCAGTGGAATCGTTTGCTTGGAAAATTTGACTGAATTAATCATGATTTCTCCGCTCCGTCGACCAAAGATTTGGATTAATTGAGACATTGATTTGTTACCTGACTTTTTTCCATCCCTTTTTATACTGTCTACTGCCTACTTGATACTTGATGCTTGAAATTCCTTACCGCTAGTTTTTGATTCTGCTTTTACTTCGAGTTAGAGTTTGGGGTGCTCTTGGGTTCAACTGCTGCTCATGAGACGTAATATTTTTTGGAAATTTTTCCTCTTTGATCTTTGATCCAGCCCGCTTTATACTTTTCATGTACACCCTGTAGCTTGCATCAATATTATATTGTATAAAAAAGGTATATCATAGCAATGCATTATATGTACATTATACATCCATATTTTTATGGAGGAGAACGATGACATTTCCCACTTAAGAACTATTGCTCTTTGTATACATGTATATATGCACAGAAAAATTCCACCATTACTGTAATAACTATTAATATTACTTTTTGTGTAATAAAAGTATGGAGAATTTTCTGGAGGATCTATCTTATGTGTGTGTAGTTAGTTGT
>JABASP010004088.1:0-11349 GCA_019776565.1 Sminthurinus signatus
ATATAAATTTACATGATCATGCTCGGTGTTCAGTGCTCAGTGTTCAGTGAGGAAAGGCGAAACCCTCTAATAATATGTAAATTCAAATGAAATAGAAACAGAAAAAGGGC
Source organism: Sminthurinus signatus (assembly GCA_019776565.1). NCBI lineage: Eukaryota > Metazoa > Arthropoda > Collembola > Symphypleona > Katiannidae > Sminthurinus > Sminthurinus signatus. Next base: position 111 of record JABASP010004088.1, read on the forward strand.
ACCATACTTTATAGTTTTTTTCTTTTTCTTTGTGTCCATCGTCCATTGTCCATGCATCCACAATGCACAGACATTGATTATGTTTTCTATATTAGATATTACTTATTTATATGGTTCTCCATCGAGTAAACCCGGGTTCATACTATAGATACATAATACATACTTTTTCTGTAAAATGATACATGATATGCCTTCAAGTAATATAATATCTATAATCTATGCATATAACTGCGTTATATTTTGTCCGTGTGTTTCCTCGAGAACTCTGGGCTGGAGTAGAAATGTAGAATGTGTACATTATAATATTACATGAACATATATATATATTTATAGGAGTAGGAGTATTTTTAACTTTTAACTATACTAGGAAAAGAAATACAGTACAGTTTTTTGATTTGGAACTTATTCATCTCTGTTCACTGTTCATTTTGAAAAATTGATACTGGAAGAAAGGAAGACAGAAGTAAGGGAGAAATGAGTTAGAGTGATGTAGAGAGTGGAGAGAAGGGGAGCAGAGTCAGCAAGGGGCAAGAAAGAAAAGTTTTAAAGTCAAGCGAGATATCGCTGCTGATCTCAAGACTCAAGACTCGTGAGATTCAGATTCACAGTTTGTGTACTTGTGTACACATGCAGCGGGAGTGAGTGTGTATTGTGTATTAGGTATTGTGCATGTATAGATGTAATATGTAGGCATGTATGTATACGTATGTACGAGAGAGAAGAGAACAGGTGAAGGGGATGGAGAGTTTTACTTGTTAGAATGTTGGAGTTGTTGTTAGAACTTAAGACTTAAGACTATATGGGCGAATAGGATGTAGTATTGTAGTATTGTGGAATCAAAAACTAAGAGATGAAAGAACAAGGAACAACGAACAGTGCAGAGTCATAGTTAGAGTAAGTACTTCTACTGTACTACTACTACTACCACTACTACTTGTAGTAAATAAAGCAGGCAAGGCAAGTGAGTGAGTGAGTGGTGTAAAAGAATCAACTATGGGATTTATAAAAGAGTTGTGGAAGATGATGGAACAAGTGAGAAAGAATGAAGGAGGGATGAGTACAGAAAGAACCAGAGAGAGAAAGAGAGATGTAAAATAATACATACATAAGACTAGGATCAAGACGAAAAGAATAAGAAGAGAGGACAATGACCATTTCGCTCCTTCATCTTCATACGTAACCAACCATCAACCATCAAAACACAATTGCATTTTGCATTCACATCTTCAATGCACGTATGTATGTAGTATGTAGTAAGATGTATATTGTGTACTGGTGTACGGTGTATGTACTTTACACTATACACACTACACATATTGTGAATTGTGGCTATAGATTTTTACAGCAGTTCACTAGGTTTTCATTTTTGAAACTCGACTTGGACTTTGACTGTTTTATACTTTATACGTGCACCTTACGACGTACAAGTATATCATTTATATGACCAATCATACGTATAAAGTATAAAGTGTAAAAGTGGACTGTATCTATTATCTATTATCCATGTACAGTATTATCAAGTGTACATGTTACATATAGTAAATGAAATATGTAGGCATGATCTCTACTCTATTCTATATTCTATACTCTACGCTCAACTCTCAACTATAAAATGAAATAATACTAAATACAGAGTACGGAGTAAGAAGTAAAAGAAGATTCAAAAGAAACAAAAAGATTGAAAAAAATATATATTTCCAAGAGCTCTGAATTGCCTATGTGAGTTCGTTAGTTAGTTAGTTTTCTGTTTCGTAATTCCTGGTTACTAGTTACTAGTTACGCTTCATCCATACATCATGCACTTGAATCTTGAATTCAATTCAATTCAATGCTCTAAAACTCACAGGTTCAGCATTCAGCGTTCAGCGACGGAAGACGGAAAGACATAAAAAAAGATGGAAGATGGAACGTTACGGGCATTTTATATTTTATAGGGATATATGGAATATGGATATGGATGTTTGTTTGTATGTTTATATATAATATATAATGTTTAGTGTATACTGTATACTATATTATGATATAATCTCTATTCTCTATCACGCTACAGCTATACTAGTATACTAATATATTCGTCACTTGTTCATGGCCATTTGGCACTGTTTTTTTTCGTAAATTTTTCTATAAATGACGTGTAAAGTATAGATTATAGATATCTACATTCTAAGTTCTATATGCAACACATCCTCTCAATTCTCATGTCTAAATCGCATCTTCTTCTTTATTCATCATTCTTTATCTAGTCACTAGCCATTGTACCTATAGTATATTGTGTAGAAAATAATATTATACGGGAGGATAAAATGAAATGAGACGAATTCATGTGTGTACAGTGTACAGTCAACAGTGTACAATACACCATAAAATGTTGCAAAGACTGGAGGCAATGTCTGTACTTTGTAGTTTGTAGTTTCGAGTCCACAGTCCATTTTTTTATGATAGTTTAGTTTACACTTTACACACATGTTTTGGTATTTTGTACTTTATACTGGTACATGACATGCACTACTAAAATTATAAATTGCAGTTAGTCCACAGTCTACGGACTGCAGAATACAGAAAGCAGAAAAAAAAGTTATATAATAACAGTTTACGCCTTATTTTTCTCGCATTCTCTTCACTTGACTTGAGTTTAGAGTTTTGAGGAGGGTTCGTTTTTATTTTGTATTTAGTATTTAATGTTTGGTTAGCAGTAGTAAGAGAGATGGAATACTTGATAAAAATACAGTGTGTTATGAGTTATGGTGAATTTCATAGTTATTTAGATAGATAAATGTATAGTATTTATGGTTTGACTTTTACATAAAAGTACATGATATTATTATTGATAAACCATAATATACACCATTTTTCTATATGGGTTTCTATGTGCAGTATTCATTGATTACTGTAGATTGTAGATAGAACCAGCAGCAGCAGGCAGGAGTCGGAGCAGAACCGTATGCGATATGCGATATTGGATATTAGATATTACTAATATGAAATATGAAATGATACCACTATTATTATTATTGCTTCGTTGTTGTTTTTCCTATAGGATTATTATTGGGTAAGCATTAAGCATGTAGGTAAGACGGTAGGTAGATGGTAATAAAATTGTGGAGGTGTACTCCAATTAAATATTATCCCTGTCTTTTGTCTTGTCTCTATCTCGTATCCCAGATATTCAGTGATGATGTATGATGTAAATTTGATATGATATACGGTGTACAGGGTACAGTGTACTGCATAATATGAAAGAGATCACGTATTTTACTTGACATGAGAAGAAGTATGTACAATTTACAAGTCTCTCTCTCTCTCTCTACTTACTCATTACTTATCGATCTTTCGTCTGTACTCTCTGTACTTGATTCCCAATTTTCACGTTTTACATCTCAATTCTCTTGAGTCAGGTATGGTTTGTGTTTTGTGTACAAAATACAAATACAGGATGCAGTAGAACATTACCTTGTAGTTTGTAGTTTGTAGTAGTCAGTGGATTGTGACTTGTGACTTTTCACTTACTATTAACTACGGCTGGTTGACGATTGACGACTGAAGATTGAAGATGGTTTAGTGTTTAGGAAGAGAAGTGAGTTATGTTGTACATAAACTTATGTAACTGCTACTACTGTTTTATGACTTGGCTTGTTCATCCATTTCATTTACTTTATTCTGGTTGTTCTTGTTCTTGTTTTGTTTTTGACGAGAGTCGAGAGTCAACTGTGCACATTGTACATTCTATTAAATAATAATCATGATTGTTACTATTGACTATTGACAACTCTCAACAAGGAAGATGCGGAGTGAGGGGGAGGGGAAGAATAATACAAAATACAAAGTATGAAAGCAAAGGAGAAGAACTGCAAAGTAAATATTAAAGTCGTTCAGTAAGTACTAGTTCAATCTCCTACTCCAAACTCTGAGTTTTGAGTTCTGAGTCAATATTGAACACTGAACACTCTCATGGCAATTTTCAAGAAATCTAACATCAAACTGATGAATTTCAAGTTTCAAATTCTTGTTTCTTTTATCGAATATTGAGCCATGGGCTCATCTTTTTTCTCGTTTGCTGAATGCAGTAGTAGTAGTGGAATATGGTACAAAATTGTATTATGTCATGTTCATCATGAGCGATTGGGTCGACATCGTCATCGTCATTTGATAATTATTATTGTCTTATGTAGCATGAAGCCATGTGCAATGTTCAATATACGATATACACAGACTGATCCATGTAAAGTAGACCTGAATCAAAAACAAGAGCACGAGCAAGGTTTGATTAGTATTTCCACTGAATGAAATAACAACAATAATGATAATAATAATAATAATGGTGTATTATTTGTTTCTTATTATGTAATAGAAAACAGAAAAACTTGTTCAATGTTGACTATGACTGCTACATAAATTGTCAACCTGTTTGAATCTTGAGCATTGAGTATTGAGCGTGTAGTATGCATCCTTGTTTTAGTTGGTAGTTGTTTTTCTTGCTCATTTTTTATGACAATGTATATAATATTGAATATTGTATATTGTTCTCATATTAAATGATAGGGCATGCTGAAGAAGAAGATGAGTATGATTCTGATTCTATATGGTACATTTTATCGGAATCCTGTCATTGGTCTGCGTCTGTGTGGTCAACAAAAGAAAAATATTGATACAATTTTTTCGTGAGTAGACAGAGACGGGAAAGTTTTTTTTTTCATGTAGAATGTAGATGTAGAATTTAGGATGTAGATAAATAAAAAAAAGAGTCTACACACAACACACAGTGTAATGTCATGTAGGATTTTTTTATTTGCACTACCATCTACCATGTTTACTTGACTATTTTGTTCTAATGTAGAATTTGGCGGATCCTCCTTTGGGTTTATCATCATCATATTTTATGGGAATGGGAAAAGATATAAAATATAAAATCCTTGTCCGTGTATTTTGTATTTCCCTGAGAAGGATACAATATTGAGGATTGAGGAGTTTTTGGCTTTAGTGTACTTTTATCTTTTATGTATGTAGCTTATGCTTTTTTTTCTTCTGTATTGCATTGTATTATTATGTACATTGCAGGTACATGAAGAGCATCTTCATTCTTTATCCTCTCTTTTCTTTGAACTTTATAGTTTATAGACCACATTTGTGTAGATATATATAAGTATATATATTGTATATGATGGTTTTGGTTGAAGATAGTAGATATCATTTGAAACTTATGTTTGGTGTTTGGTTGCCTAAGGCCCAAAAATCTAAAATCCAAAATCCAAAATGCTCTCTCTTTCTTCCTGACTCCTGACGTTTTTAGTTCTTTTTCTGTATTCCCTCTTTCCTCTTTGTACAAAGTAAGTACTCTACATAACCTGTGCAGTCTATTCTGTATTCTGTCGTTTGTATCGTTTAGCTTACACACAATTCGACATGGGCTGTATTTACTATTTACTATTTACACAGGAGACGGTAGACAGTATTAAAGAGTCAGTTGGTGTTGAATGCTGAATGTAGAATTTGTGAGGGAAAAATTCTCAGCTGGGGCAATTACTTTTGATTTTTGATAAATGCTACATAAATGTCTCAGGGATTCTCTGGGACGGTGAATGTTGGATGTTGGATTTTAGATGAATGGTTTGATGTTGTTTGATGGTATATTTACCTGGAATCACCATATAATACTGTTCACCATAAAGTCGTTACACCTTCCGTCTACGGTAGAGAGTAGAGATGTTTACGCGAGTATATAATATGTATACACGATGCGTACATGTATAATGTATAGTTTCCAAAAGTTGACGGTTGTCGTGTGATTTGAATCTAAATTAAGTCTTTGTGTTGCACTTTTCTTATGCCGACATCCGACGAAGTTGTTTTTTTTTGCTCTGCATTAAATTTCAGAAAGATCAAGAATCAAAATATCGTCAGACAGAAACTTGACAATATAAAAGTGACATAATTTGTATTTAATTCCAATTTTAGTTATAATAATTAGAACTATGAATCCCGTTACTTTTCTAAATACTAAATACAATTTACATGTAATTATAGTTGTGATATTGTAAATTTGTTATGAAATGAAGCCACTTTTTGAATATATGCAAAAATTTCAAGGCAGGGAGATGCAAATTCAGCTTAGAGCATTTGAGAGAATTTGCTAAATTATTAAGAATAATGAATTACTATGATGCTTTTCATTTGTTATTTCTTGTAAAACCGTCGGTGTTTTAGACTTAAGAGCTATGAAAGTTTTTCCTTAAATATTATATTTTATATTATGCACAGGAGACGTAAAAGACGTAGCTTTCCGCTGGTATGTAGTTGGTGGAACCCATTTTTTTTCTTCAGTTATCTTTGCTGCATTTGCTGTTAAATGACCAGTGATAATTTATGAGGATTATAGTACACAGTATTTAAGAGGCGCATCATACAAATGTGTTATGTGTTATGAGTAACAAGTCAGTTGCTGTTGTATATAGTTTGTACAATATGAGTATGTATGTCTAGAAAATAGCGACGATTAGTAGAGGGAAAAGGAAAGAGAAAGATGAAGTAGATTTATTATGTAGTGTAATACTTCCATACATGTGTTGTGTTTTGGTATTCTGCATTCTGTATTAATTGCAGCATGAGAGTTTTTTGGCAGGAAGAAAAATCTTAATTTTTGTTTTTACATTGCAAGTATTTTAGTAGACGACGCTGAATGCTGACATTATTATGTTTTTTTGCTCACTATACTTACGTACTATATTTCCTTTTAGTGTTCAATTTTCAGAGTGCGTGTTCTTCTTCCGCCGTATCTCTGTATAATTATTATTATAAATAATTATTGTTGAGTGCTGAGTGTTTTACAGTAGGTTGTATGTTATATTGTATGTCCAAATGTGCTAATAAGTTGTGGAACTATGGGCTGTGGACTGTGGGCTCTATAGAGAGTAGAGAGAGACTATGACTTGAGTGGACTATTGTGTTGACAGTAGGGGTAATTAAGATTTATTGTTTTAATTTGTTTAGTGTCCATTTAACATTTTTAGATGACCCAGTTTACACCTTTTAACATCTAAATTAATTGTAGAAGAAAAGAGGACAGGAGGGAATGTGTAACAGAGCTGTCTTATAATAATATGATGAATTCTAAAGCTTCCCGTGTTCAAGCCATTGGACATTGGAAATGTTTATGTTGTTTGAATTTTGAAATATCAATTCGACGGAAATACAATACATGTACAATGTACAGTGTACGTGCGATATGGATAATAGATTATGATGTATGAAAATGAATTTGTCAATTTTAATTGCTGTATTCGTATTACATACATAATATTATATAGCTCGTGGTTGTCGGTTGTCGGTCGTCAGAAAGATTTATCAAACTATGTTAAGTTTCTGTCATATTCTGTATAGACTGTAGACTACTTTTTTATGAATGAAACTTTCGCATAATTTTTTCTTTGTGTTTCGTTATTTCATATGGATCTCATGATTTTTTTTCTCCATTCTCCCTGTTTTGAATTTAGTATTATTGACCGCAGTAATCTGTTGTACGTTTTGTATATGGTAATTTTTTAATCGACACTTTCCTTTGAAAACTAGATAAAATTATGATTATTGATATTGCAGAACAAAAATAAAAACGTGATGTGCACCTTACGCTTTATAGGCAGTTTCAAGTAGGAGCTATAAAAAATGTGATACAATTATTATTATTATTACTGTTGTTGTTGTTGTGGTGCATGAATATGAGACATGATGCAAATGACGACCATGTAGACGAACCATGTAGACGAAAGTAAAGCGACCAAAGATAATTGATTTGGTTTAATAATTGTACAATGTGCATGTACCGTGGTTTTTCACCTGTGTTTTTTTATTCTTGTATAAAAAGTGCTCTATATATTTTTTAATACTCTGTGGAGGATAGATGAGGGGAAATGAAAGAAAAAGTGAATATTTTGCATCTTTGTGGTATACATGGTGCATAAAAAACTCGTCATAAAAATGTGGAATATGAAACATGATATGATAAATGCATATATACACATGACTCATGTTGTCACATTACGAAGTACGAAGTCAAGGTCTGAATTCTGTATTCTGTATTATGATGCGTAGAGCCATGAATGTCGTACTATGCTCAGTTTTAGAATATATTCATAACAATAATAATAGTGCTGATGATAATAGTAGCATATTAAAAATAAGTTGAATGTGGAAAGATAATAACAGAGTAAATAGAAATGAAACTGTAACAAAACACTGCAAAATGAAAATGAGACTTGTCTATTTACTATGTACTATGTACTTGTTAATAATGTACTCTGTTTTCGCTACTTGTGACTTGTGACTAACAGGTTTCATCTTTCTTTCAGACTTCAGATCATTGTTTTGTGTCAACCATGTTCAAAAAATTGTATTAGTAATAACATGGAGAAGATAATGTGTAATAACAAGTAGCAAGTAGTAACAAAAGCAGAACGGTCATGATTAAAAAATTAAAATGGTAACATGGAAATTGGATATGAATGTAGTGTAAAGTCTAAAATTCAAAAGAATAGAAGCTACTGTAATTTGTTGTTCAATATAATCATGAAGTAATGTAGAATAATGAATGAATGGATGAAAAGAAAAGTTTGTGTATCAGCACAGATACAAGATACACAATGTATAAAGTTGTCAATTAGATTTCTTTGTTGTGGTTTTATTATTACATTACATTTCATTTTTAGGAGTGAAAGTATATTACACATTTAAGCTCGTTTCATTTCATATTTCAACCTGTTGTAGAAAGATAGTTTATAATATTTTGTATTTTGAGCATTTTGAACATAAAGAAGAAGGAAAGAGAAAGAGATGAGGGGTCATACTGTGAGTAAATGGTCAAAAGATCCTAAAAATCTTCAAAGATGATGATCACTGCTGTTTTTTTTACCCACACACAGCAGTAATAACAATAATCATCATCATAATCAGCAACATCTATTTCCAAAAGCATCATCTATTCATCTATTATTGAATACGGAACTAAATTACGTTTTGGCAAGGGATATGATTACTATTATTATTATTGGCGATGGTTAATCCTTGTGTAGTATGTACTATGTAGTATACATGGAGTGAATGTATTTCTCATTGTCTAAAGTCTAAAGGTATGAATTATGAATATATCTCCTAATGGTATTACACAGTACACTTTACGCATGATGCGTCGATCAAAGGAGAAAAGGACACTCAATAGCCAATAGTCAACAGCTCATGTCTCATGTCCAATGTCCATCACATAATATATAATATCTCAGCTCAATAAAATCTCAGTGTTGATAGGTTCTGACTGCAGACTAGAGACTACATAATATATTTTAATTTTTATGGGCTGTCTTTGATGAGCAAATTGTGGGTTCATGATGAGGATGGGAATAAAAGAAAAGGGAAACTTTTGTGTACACATAAATGCCAATAAAATTTACAGTCACAATTTACAATTACGCCATGATAATATTAAAATACACTACCAGTCAAGACATTCTAGGATGATAATAGAACAGCGTGATGGTGTATTTAATGTTTAGTATTTACTTTTCCTTTTTAATACATTTCGCTCAATAATGTTCTGTAATTATTGTCTAATATAGGGAAACATCATCAGTGTTTAGTTTTATGTGCAGTAGCATAATATTCAATATTTAACAGCTAATTATATTTCTGATGCCTTGTAAAAAAATCTAAGTTCTAGATCAAAGCTCCTTATTACTTTTATAATGTGTAACATGTAAATAAAGTCAAAAGGATTGTGTCCAGGAATGTTGAAATAACTCTTAAGCATTTAATTAAAATTAATTTTTCTCTTTGTTTTCTTTTATTCTAGTTGGACCTCCATTCACATTCCGTTTAAAAGTAAAATTCTACTCCAGTGAGCCCCATAATCTACGTGAGGAATTGACGAGGTAAGAAACAAAATAAATATATGTAAAACATAACAAATAAAAAGTATCCGTCTACAAAATATGTTGTAGGTTGTAGGTTTTACATGAATATCTCTGTACTTTTCCTCTTGTTCATGTTCCTTTTATATTCCTTTTTGTTACGTTTCTGTTTTGTGTATTGTGTATAACGGTGACTTTGTATGAATATGGAATATGGATACAAAAGGGAAGAACTTATATACGTATATTATATCTATACATAAAGTCTATAGTCTATATGTAGTATGTATCTCTATTTTACACAAAAAAAGAGTCAAGAGTCAGACGAAAACCCAAATCCATTATCACATCAGTTTTTTTAACGTCTGTGTAATGTACAGAATCCAGAATGCAGAGACACACCATGTAAAAAAAACACATGCTGGGATAAGTGTAAAGTGTTTTGATTTGTTTTTTCCCTGTTGCGTGTAAGTACAGGTGTAATATGTGTGTATTGTATATTGTATATGCTACATATACATTCAAAGTTTATTTAACTCTCACTATTCACAAGCCAATGGTGTGGTGTTTAGTGTACGGTGTAATAATTGTATTAGTATTAGCAGAGCATTTCTTCCCTTTTTAAATTTTTGAGTCCTACAGAGAATTAATCCACTATGTTCATATTGATGATGATGATGATGATGATGTTGCCTTCAAAAGTCACTTGCCTTTTAAAATAAAAATCTGATGTCTCTCTCCTTTTCTTCCATCAGCATTTAGCATCTTAGATCTTTGGTCGTATATCGTATATATGCGTATTGCGTATCTATTTATTTATTTTATTTTTCTCATTTATCATCCGGAAGTCTGAATTCCAAATTCAATTTTTCTAACTGTACACAAACTACAAATACTGTAATATGTAATATTAAAAAATCATATAGGACTTATATGGAAAGCGTAGCCTTTAATGTAAGAGAATAAGAATAATAGTTACTATTACTAATGGACATTGAACCAAATCGTGCCAGTATTTGATTTTTGATTCCTCAAGTTTAGTAAGATCAGTAATCAGTAATCAGGATTGTATATATGAAATATGAAATCATGTATTTTGTATTTTGTCAGATGTCAGAGAGATTTGAGTATTGAATTTTGTATCAGAGATTAGGAGTAGTAGACATTACTGTAGATTTAATTCTCATTATCATTTTCATCTATTTATTGTTTTTGAGTCTTTTATATTATGTGCTTTTAAAAGCGTAATCATATTATTATGGTTTTAGTTTTTGTATTATATTTATAGTATTGTATTTTGTATTAGAGTAAAAGCATAAGCCCATGAAATAGTTGAGCACGACATTTTT
>JABASP010004089.1:0-11347 GCA_019776565.1 Sminthurinus signatus
TTTGGTTTTCACAATTTCCTGTGAAATTTTCAATGTAAATTGTAAAGAAAAAAGAAATCAGCCGTGACGATACAAAATACAAATAAATACAGTAAAGTTTGCATCTTGCATCGTAAACTGTACTTTGTAATCGTAAATCGTAATAATTACACTAATAGTTCACACACAGCCCACAGACACATTTATCCTCATGCCGAATCCTAAATAAATAAATACAGTGCAAAATTGACTCTATTGACTCATATTTTTCACATTTCACAGCTTGCAGTTACGAGTTACGATTATTTTAACATGCATTGGAATTTGGAAGTCTGTTTCATTATACATTGTAATTTGTAATAAATAGTAAATGCAAACATTATAAATGAACTACAAGTATTTTACTGATTACATTATATTGATCATTATAATATATAATATATTAGTGTGTCATTTTTAGCAAGGTTCACATTCATTTTTGTTCTTGTTACTTTTATACTTTTATAATTTCTAATTACCGTCAATAATCTTCTATTAGACTCAAACTCAAACCTCAAACTGCACTTGTTGTTTGTTGTACAAAGTACAAAGTAAAGCTTGAAGCATTCAACATTCTCGAGGCAAAAAGGCGTTTTTCTCCTTCATACTAAAATTTCTCCTTTAAATTCAACATTCAATTGAAAATTGAAATTGAAATGGAGTTGATTGAAATCCTTGCTCAAAATTAGCATAATAATAATAACAGTAATAATAATAGACCGTTTGGAAAATCACATACATAATACATAATACATACAAAATATAAATGGAATGGATTTATACATTTATAAATTGGCGAATGACATTTTATTTCATCCCCTTTTATTCCCTTTTTACTTTTTACCATTATCATCATCATCACAAGTATTATTGTCATTATTACTTTTACATGCTTTCCATTTCCAATTGAATTTGACAATGGAGATAATGGTAATAATAATTCAGATCGATGCTCCGAGGCAGAATTATTTATGAAGCTCTTGCATCTTGTATCTTGTGGTTTGTACTCTGTACTTTATATTTTGTATAGTACAGACTTTCTACATTACTCTTTCTTATATATTCTTATTCATATCTGAAGAGTTGAAAAGGGATGGAAAATATGACATAAAATACCTTCTTTAAGCTTCATCATCATCATTATTATTATCATTATCAATGATGATTGCGTTTCTATTGATATCATTGATTTTTATCGATATTTGATCATCGACTGCCCATAGCGAAAGAAGGAAAAGGAGAAGGAGACTGAATTTGCGTGTAATCATTATAATAGCTGTAACATGCGTGCATTTACGAATCAAATTTTGTGATTATCATAATAGCTACACATAATCATTCATGCTGTATTTTTCCTGTTGCATTTTGTATTTTATTCGTATGTGTTGGGAGTTGTAGTTGGAAATATTGGGAATTGGGAAATTGAAGGCACCTCGTATCTCGTATCTTGCATAATATGCAAAATGCAATGGATTGGATCAATAGGAAAATTGTTGGGTTTTGTATTTTCTAGATTTATAGATACACAATACAAAATGTAGATTATTATTATTATTATTATGACTCAGTATTATGCAAATCATTATTATTATTATTTAGCATGCAATGATACGATCGGATGTGGAAAATCATATGTATTATGTATCTATTTTAACTGCAATCATGTATCAATGAATGAGCATCGAACATCAAGTACCAAAGCTCATGTATTACAGTATTACAGATTACAGATACATTAATTTAAAATCCAAATGGTGTGGTGGAGTTTTATTCTCATCAAAGTCAAAAACTTGAATAGAATTTGACAATTTCTGCTTTCCCTTTCAAAAGAATGACAAACCCTCCTCAATCTTTGATTTTTGATTTTCCATCTTCCACCACTTCGTCAATCATCATCACTACTACAATTTTCTGTACATTGTACATGTGAATGTGCACTTGCTACAAATTATTGATTGAATAATATAATGAAAATCAAAGATTGAAATCGAGAAATCTAGTGACCAACATAATTCTTTTCTTGCCTTTGTCATGTGAGAAACTCATGAAATTTGAATCATGAAACTCGATGAGAACGTACAGAACACGGCTAATTAAATCACGCGGAATGTGTGTAAAGTGTACAATTTATTTTTATTTGGATTGAGAACACAGCAAGAGTCTTCACAATTCACAATACACAATCTATAGCTGTGTGTTTTCTACTCATATTGATTATTACTTCATCCTCTATTTATATTCTATTTTCCATGTAACTTTACATTTACATGGTGCGTGAAAGATGAAATATTATCGTGTATTGTGCAGATTGATTCAACTATGAAAATACATGTCTCATGTGTAACAATATGTAATATGATGAGAGGAATTTCATAATCCTGTTCAAATTTAGACATTTACTCTGTGAATAGAAACATGAAATGTAAATGTGGTGCAATTTCATGTGAGGTGGTCTGTCAAATCAAAACCTTATGTTTTTTCCATGTCTTTTTATTTTCATTTTTATTTTTAGCATCTTTCACATCTTTAATAAATAATATTGCATTTATAAAGATTTATTGCAAAATTAATCCTGCGTTAAAAGTTAAAAGAATCAGATTCAAAATTGAATGAGCAAGAAACAAACAAAAAATAGATGAATCTATCCTACTGCTGTTGTTGGTTGTCGGTTGTCGGTTGTCGTCTTTTTTATTAGGACAAAAACAGAGGTAAAAGAACTATTGCGTATTGCGTAAAAAATCACAGCAGGATTTGTATTTCTTTTTCTTGTTTTGCTACATGAGTTTTCTTTGATTGAAAATTGCAATGTCTGTGTACAGTGTACAAATAAATATGAAAAGCGTGTACATGTGTCAAAACACAAAACAAAACACACAAGCTTTAGAACAAACCAAAAAAGAAAAAAGTATTTCAATATTTAATGCATGTCATTAGATATTAGATGTGCAGATGATGATGACTGGTATTGATGTAAAAAGTAAAAAGTGAAAAATATTATGCAGGATAAGACTCATTGTCGTGACAGTTGTGTCTTCGTTATTACACATTACACATTATTGTACACACACACGCCGATTTATTGTATTTCCGCACGCAAAAATAAAGAATAAAGAATAAAGAATTAGAGGATTGCAAGAAAATTCACAACAAGAATCGAGAATCAAGACTGGGTTACTAGTGAAAAATGAAGATGATATGCTGATCATCTTCCCTTTTGACCATTATCCCTGTTATTACACACATTTTACTCTCGTTAATATCTGCATCCACATGTATTACAACTTTAAACTGACAACAGTCCGCACGATTTTCCTCTTTCATTTGCATAAGTATTTCATACATGTATAATAGTATAATATAGAGAAATGCTTAGGATATCCCGTCGCCTCAAAGTCTCTCACTCACGTGCTCAATGCTCACAAGTCATAACAGAGATTGACCGTCTCTTCTTTTTCTTGTTGTTGTTGTTATTTTATCTGTATTTGTGGCTGAGGATTTGCAATTTGTGACTCTTGTGATTTGTGATCAATCAGCTCGTTTCAGTTTTCGCTTTCCTTTGGTCTGGACTGTAGACGTGATAAATAATTTTAGAGCGAGAAAGTACGCACATTAAATGGAATGGAGATGATGTCTAATTCTTCTTCTGATTTATATAAACTACAAATTACAACTACAAAATTTTTATCATGGCAATTTTTGCATACGTGCTTCACTTGAGCATTGAGCGTGGCTCGCTGAACGTTGAACATTGAACGTGTTTTATTTGCACAAACTATAAAATATGATAAAATGAAGTATATTTTATACATAATATTGAGCCGTGAATGTTAATTTGTTGAATTTGAAAATTATCTGTTATTATAAACAAACCATGACCACATCATGAGCAAGATGATGATGATGATGATGGTGGTGGAAAATGCAAATTTGAGAAATTCATGCACATTTTCAGATAAATAGTTGAAGCTGAAGTTGAAGTCTCAATCACGTACTTAAGACTAAAGTACATGTGTGTGTAGTATTTTCGATCTTAGATCCATCACGATCGCATGTGTGTGTAAATATGTACATATTTTAAGTATTTTATGTAGATTTTTCTACTCATAAAAGCATCTTCCATCTACTCAATAAAATAAATGTACAATGTACAAAGTAAGTATGTATTTTTCACTTTTCTTCACGTTTTTATCACAGTGAACAATCGGGTCAATCACACAGGGAAAAATAACACTTTCCATCTCACTAATACTACAGCTACAGCTAATGATATAATGCTAATGCTAATAATGATAAGGATAATCATGAGAGAAAAATACTAAGAACTAAGAACCAAACATTGTTTTAGCACAAGTGTAATTTTCAACGTTCAAAAGTTAAAGTTTCGTTCACACATGCAGATTGTTTATAGCTATTAGTTGATAGCCTACTAATAAGAGATGCCATTAGCCATTAGTAACATGTATTTTGTATTTTCAAATACATGTGAAATGGTTCTGACTTGTGAGTTTTGAATGAACAAAAAATTGGAAACATGTACTTGCTATTCTGTGGTTTGGTTTGGCTTGGTTTGGCTTGTTTTGGTTGGGTTAGGTTATGATAGTAAAATTAAGATTAAAAAATCTGTAAAATTTGTTCATTCAAGTGAAATTTAATGATGAAGGGCTGTAAAAAATACCTAGTATGATATTGAAGTATTGACGCGTGTTTCATACTTCATACTTTATACTTAAGGATTTTTGACAAATTGGACAGATTTAAACAAGTTGACAAGAAAATCCTTTCAAATTCACCAATAATTTAGTGTATGTAATATATTTTGAATTTTGAGCTTTTCCACAGAATATTTCAGCTCTCCATTAGCATTAACTTTTTGCCTCACTGATTTGAAATAGACTATTCCCTATTCATCCAGATTTGACCAGCAAAATACTGTATGGCAAATGTTAATTGAAGGATAAAAGTTTAATAGTCAACCAATTCCTCCAATAGTTGAATAGGGAACCTTTTCTTGACTTTGACTTTTTGGTAGATTTCTGGTCTCCAAATGTAACATTCTACATTGAGCACTATAATCTATGCTGTATTCCGATTTCCCTAGTTTCCCTAATTTTCCATGCGTGCAATGGTTAATAGTTAGTGAGTGAATGAGTTGGCGGATGCAAATAAGTGGAGGTACAATGTACGATGTAAAATGTACAACTCTGCTCACTAATTCAAATCCCGAACGGAAACATAAAATATACACTATGGTCTGTAGTCTGTAGTGGATGCACTGAACACTGAACTCGCTGGTGTGTGGATAATAATGCAAAATGGAGGACCAACGAAACTAAACTAAACTAAAGTAAGCTAAGCTAAGCTAGGCTAGGCTAAAGTGATCTATAATACATTATGTAAATAATAGAGTGTTCCATTCTCCATACATGTAGAATGTAGAGTGAAGAATGAAGGTATAACTTAAATTGCATGATGGGCGCTTGAATGTGTCACTTGGACCACGCCAGACTGACTTTTGTATTCTATAGAATAGATACATTCTCTCCCAGTCCACAGTCTGCATTTTACATTTTACATTGTACATTGTACATGAACAGGAGGATGAATTGAATGAATGAAATGGAAGGACAGAAAGGATGAGAAGAGGAAAATTAGTATTGCTTTTCTGTAGTCTGAACATAAGTATTCACCTGATTCTCCGTCCTCCGTCCTTCGTTATTGCTTATTTGTGCTGTGCACTGTGCAATGTTGCACTGTTTTGTGCACTAAGTCTCTACATGTGTATGTTTTATATTTTATATTGTATATGCTTTGGTTTCATGATTATATTCATACAAACAGTTGGAAGAAGCAGAAAAGGAAGTGACAGAAGAAAGAAGAAAGAAGAGTGTATGTGTATAAGTACATATTGAAGAAATCAGAGGAGCGTAACAAAAGAAGCTCTAGCGAATAGATACAAATTTGTACAAACTGAAAACTGTAGTAGAATATTTAAAATTTGTACAGTGTACAGTGTACAACGTACAGTGTACAGTGTACAACGTACAGTGTACAGTGTAGAGAATACAGCTAAAAATATATCCAAGAAGGATGACAATCTCGCGCTCCAATTCCTGACCAAATTGCACTTACTAACTCACTCACTCACTCACACAGACAACACAGTGCATATTCACTATTCAACATCATATTCGCCAAACTCATCAAATCATTATTGTCATCATCCGCATCGCCATCTTCCATCTTTCTACTTCTACTTCTTCTTCTTCTTCCACCTGCCATTCTTATTATTCAAGAGAATTCCTTGATTTTTACAAAGCAACTCTCACTCATAAAACACTCAATAGAAATCCAAACAAAGCTAAACAACTGAAACTAAACTGAACTAAAGTAAAAAAAAAAAAAAATACATAGGTAAATATGGAGAATTAAGAATCTAGAATCAAGAACTTTCAAAGTATTTTCTCACTTAATAAATAATAAACTGTGAATAAAGCACCCAATTTTCAATTATTATTTTTTTTTGGATTTTTGATCCGTGAAATATTTAATATTTTGATAGTTTTTTTTGGTAGTTCAAATACAAAAGAATTGGGCCATTATTTATTATTTATTCGTATCACCAATAACCATTTTGTTAAAATTGTAACATGATTTTTATTTTCACTTACTGACACATTTTTCACAACTACCCAATTTCAAAAAAAGTAAATGGTAGAAAAATATGAAAAATAAGGTAGAAAAAGAAAACTCCTGAAATTAAAATTTTAAAGATAGTCAATGAACAGACTGAGAAGGAAAGTAAATTTCTATCATAAAAATGAGTATTTATTATCCATCTCATTTGTTTTGATAAATGGTTGGAGAATGACGACGAATTTGAGGTTTGAGGATGACAATGATGAGGCAAAAAGAAGAAGACAAAGCAAAATGCGATGAGTATGATTGTCTCACATGGCCCAGTGGACAGTGGACACTAGACGCTGGAATAGAGACGCAGATGATATTGACCACATACAGAGTATTCTTAAATAGGGATTTAAATTTAAATTTTCATTTTCATAATAAATAATAATGAATGGATGAGATAATCAGGAGAAGAATGGAAAAGTAACTGATAACTGGAAAAGGAGAGGAAGAAGAAAGTCATAATTGCACACACAATAAAGTAAATACAATACAATACAATGGCCAAGATAAGGAATATAATAATAATAATATCATAGAGATAAAGTTCTTGATTATACATGATATAACTTTGCATTTTACGTATCGCTGTCCTCTTCGTTACTCGTTACTCGTTGTATAAGACGTCAGCGGTTTCCGTAATCCATGATTATGATTATGATTATAATATTTCGTGCCTGTACTTTACTGCCTCGTTTAAACATTTAATTCTGTAATAATATAATATATAATGCGCTATTATCTATTATAAAATCCTGAAAAGACTATAGCTAGAGCACATCTCAGCTAAAATAGAGATTCATCTCTTTAAAGCTTGATGTATAAATAATAAAAAAAACTATCATGCAAAGTTTCATGATGACAAGGAGGAAAAATACAGGCAAAGATCTCTACAGTAAAAAGTACAGAGTACAGAGTACAGAGTACAGAGAAACAGAAGAAGAAAGAGTCATCGAAGCAGACCAGACCAGACCAAAGTGATGATAAATGATACATTTTTTTTGCACAGCATGAAAAAGTTTCGTGAACATTGAACATTGAACATGGAAATAGCCGACTTGTTCTTTTAGTTCTTGGTTCATTTTATATGGATTGGCTGGATTCATGTTGTGCTTTATGACTTGATCCGACTCAACAGTCCACAGTCCATAGTTCCATAGTTCATACTAAAAAAAAACAACAGTGTTGTTCGCTGTTCCTCTCCTACATATCTATTATCTATTATTTAGTTGCACTCCCTCCGGCTTTAAACAAAACAAAACAAGGGCCGACGGACCGACCAACCGATGGATGAATTGATGAATTATTTAGTTCCTTTCCGTCTAATCAAATCTCTAGTCTGACGTCTGACATTTCGAGCATAAATTCAACTCTCAAAATGAAACAGAAAAAGTTGGAGATAGAGATAGCCAAAGAAAAGGTGTATCTGTGACAGTCTCATTTCCAATCTCCAATCTGCAATTTCCAGTCTCAAATCCAAATGTCGAATGTCAAATGCCAAATGACTAATTGCCAATTTTCAAAACTCGGCTAAACACCTTTTTTATCTCGCTCAAAAATCAAAAATCCTGCCACAAGATGAAAAAGTACAAGTTGTAAACTAATTTTCGCGGGGATCAAGAATCAAGGCCCAGTATTTTAAATAAAAAAGCTCAGGAATAAAGCAGATTTTGAAATCCGCTTTTTAGGTGACACCTTTTACTTTATCTTCTTACTGTACTGGATTATGGAAATTTCTCGTGTTTTTTTTATGTAACTCTTTTGTCTTTTGTCTTTTGGCTTCCTTTGCATAAACGGCAAACGGCGATGATGCTCAGAAGAAAATGATGATGCTCATTTGGAGTGGTGATGATGACGAAGAGGTTTGATTTTGGTTTTTGATTTTAACCTAATTGGAATTGGTGTTTTCAACATGGACAATTACATGAATATTACAATGAAATGATGTTCTTCTGTCTTCTTTTTCTTCTTCTTCATGCCCGAAACCAAGACAAAACCATCAAGCATCAACGTCCAACTCCATTCCATTCCATATTCCATATACAGACCGAAGGGCAGTCCAGATAAATCTGAAACAATGAACACTGAACTCTGAACATGCTTGTGCGTACATATTATATGCATTTTCTTCATGTCACTCGCCATTCCTTCTTCTTCTTCTTCTTCTTCTTCTTGTACAAATTACTATGCACAAAACACAATTCTCAAATGCAGCATGTCTGCTGCATTTTTTTTAGTACTTTGTTCTACGAAAGGAAGTGAGGAAAGAAATTCTTTGGTTTATGACTCTCACATGTTACACGTTACTCGTTCTACGTATTTACAATTACAATTACAACCAGGTTGAACTTATTTGGATCATTTGGATTTCCTTCCCTTTTCCCTTCCATCTTCACTGTTATGTTATGTCATGGGATGTGATTGGTTTGGTTTGGTTTGGTTGGGAATGGATTGAATTGGAGTGTCAGTGATTATGAAAGAGAAGAATAGTCCATAATATTACTATATTTTTTATGTCCATTCGGAATACAAAGTCAAATGTCAGTTCACTCCGCTCTTCGCTCTCCCTTCTCCGTTGTCGATCAGAAACGGAACTACAAATATCAAATATCGTACAAAGGAACAAAATGAATCGAGTCGAAGACTTTATCTGGTTCTCATTCTCATTCTCGTTCAGTACAAGTTACAAATATGGGGAGTGTGTGATGTGTGCATCACACAGAATGACTTTGGTTTCATGTACAGTGTATAAAGGAAAGATAAAAGAAAGAATTGTGGATGTGGGTGTTCTTGCTCGTGTTCTTATTTCCTCAGCCGTACTTTAGTTTTTAGTTTTTATATCTGCCAAAGACAAGAGACAGAACTGCAATAAGTACGCATATGCATTACATGTAAAGTGTGTAAATGTAGATCTGTGTGTTGAAGAGAGGGAAAAGTGGTATTTGTTATTTGGTTATGATTAAAGTTTCAAGTCTCGTCGTCATCATCTCCCTGGTGCTGGTGCTGGTGGTTTTTAATACCTTGTGTAATTGGCTATGTGTGAGGAATTACAATTCCATTTATTATTATCATTATTCTTACCTGTACAAAATGCAAGACAAGGAACGAGCACGTCCATCGGATTTGAATACGAATTTGAATTGAAATACACCTTTGAGTATTTGTATTCAAGAATGATTTGAGATTCGAGTAAGAGTTGTAGTGGACAAAGTTAAATAAATATAGTGAATGGTGGGGTATTTCCTTGTTCATTTGTTGATAAATGACCCTTCATCTGCTCCTTTAATCAAAATCCATCCCAAATATCAACACATTTAAATACGAGTCAACAATCAACAGTCAACAGTCGGCAGTTGGCAGAATGGATAAAAATAATAAATGATTGTGTGTACAATCTGCATAATTACAGTCTCATGTGGGCATTTGACACATTTATATTTACTATTTACACTTTAGACTTTAGACTTGAGACTTTAAAATAAATAATCAGGCTCTTTATTGACTTTTCCAAATTCAGTTGATGAGTTTCATATCTCAATATTTAATATTTCATCCATATTTTTTAAAAGTCTACTCGCTATAACATTAGATTTTAGATATGCCAAAAATCAGGGGGAAATTGTAAATATTTAGAAATGAAAGTTGCCTTCATTGAATACTGAATGTTGTTGCACCTGCATATTTTGTATTTTGTGTTTGTATTTGTATTTTCTGCCACGTTGGAAGTTGGAATTGGGAGCAGTTGATTATTTTAACTCGATAAAAAATTGTACTAGTAAAAAGATGCACTTTTTTCTACATTTTAGGTATCTTTTTGTAGCTTTTGCAGTTTATTGCAAATGGTAGAGCTTCATTACAATGATTATTCTTTTGTTGGGCGTGAAGAAAGAGGCAGAAAGTGTCTCATAATAAGTGTAAAAGTGTGTAATAAATGTGCATTAGAAACTCCATCCCTGAAATTTTCGGTGACTTACGATTTACGATATTATGATATTATGTTTTTTCTTCCCTATAATAAGCATCGATAATATGCAGATAAATCAAATCAAGGAAAGTTTTAAACATGAGGAAATTACAAGTTTGTACTTTGTGTGCAATGGAAAACGTTGGAAAGAGAAAAGAAGGAAATCCTTCATCATTTTTGCATTTTGCACCAAGTTTGCATTGTGCGTGTGTGTATAATGTACATAAAATAGTGAGAATGTGCGTAAAATAATATACATTATACATTATGAAAATATATTGCTCTTTCTGATGTATGAATAATGAATATTGCTGTATTATGATGATTTTTATAGCTTTTGTTTGGATGCTGTCGGCAATTTTTCCCCCTAGAGTCTTAGAGTCTTCAGTCTTTTGAATTTAGATTCATTTCATTAGCAAAAACACAAGATACATTCAAGAGGTTGGGGGATTAAGGAATGGCAAAAATAATAATAATAATAATAATAATGAGGATGACAGAATACTGCAAAAGCTGGAGATTGTTGTTGTAGATTATAAAAAGTAAAATCAGCATGGTATCTAGGGTTGCCAACCAAAAAAGTTTCCATTCCGGGACAAAATAGTCAAAAATTTCAAAATTCCGGGACATCCCGGGACACTCACAATTTTTTAGCATTTCACGAGAAATACGAAAAAAAAA
>JABASP010004090.1:0-11345 GCA_019776565.1 Sminthurinus signatus
TCTCACAAAGAGCAAGTCTCGCTGCTGGACCTGGAAGTCAAAGTCAAAGTGCTGGACTGGGACTTGGACTTGGTATTGGTCAAACTTCAGGATCTGGAGAAAAGGATGAGGCAGGAGTTGATGGAGAGGAAGAAGAGCCAAAAGTAGGGTCAAGGAAGACGAGTAAGGCCTCTGGTGCGGGTGCTGGTGCTGGAGCCGGGAGTAGAAAAACTAGTACAAAGAAAGAAGGAGGAAGTCGACGACAGAGCATGTTTGGAGATCCTGGAAAAGCCCACAAACTTCATGATGGTGGAGAAGATTTAAAGTCGACACTGAATGATCTCTTTGCATATCAAAATCGAGATCAGACGGAAACCAGCTCCGTTGGAAAACCATTGAGAAGGCCCAAAGTAAATGAAATACGAAAGACAAAAAAAGAAAAACATTGATAAAATTATGAATTTTTAATTTTTGATGTTTGATTTTTGAAATTACCAATTTCAGTTAATTTACGAGAACACGTACAAACTCTACTCGTCCAAACCGTTTAGTCCATCACGAGTTCAAAATACAATTCAAAACATTCTCGATGATATGCTCATGGACTTTAAATATAATTCAAAAACATCTGCGACTAAAGCGATGGAAGTTGCTGAAAAAATGAGGAAGGCTGTCCTTCTATATCGATTTGAACGGTAATACACGCTTTAGATTTTATATTTTTTACTGGACGCAAATCGGAACCAGAAATATATATATAAATTTAAATGTTTTCCCAGGTACAAAATTTGTGTTCTCGTCACAATTTCCCCATTTAATCGTCAAGGTTTTTTCAATGGATTCCGTTGTCTTTGGGATGCTAATCGAGATTCATATGCTGTCGCAACTATGAGAAATCCATCTGTATTTGCCATTGCTGTTTGTTACGGGATTTATTTTGAATAGAATGTCAAATATAGCATCTCTGATTTTATTTGCATTCTGGCTTGTTCAAGGAGAAAAAGGAAAATGTCATCAACAGGGAAAAATGCAGTTTTACTTTAACAAGAGTAAATGAAAGATTGACAAATGTATTTTTGAGCAAATAAAGAATAATCAGCTTCTATTTTCTATTTACGTTGTGCGAATCCATGTAGGATGTTACTTCAATGGACCATAATGCATCTAGACTGGGATGCACGTTTTGTATGAGTTAAATTCTCAAACGGCGTCGAAATACAATACAAGAGAAAATTTCTCGCTGATTATTTACTTACCTACGCCATGTGTTGTGTATTGTATTTAGTATTTAAGACACCAGTAGAAATATTCAGTGTTAGCATTTCAAGCATTTAATTAGTAGGTTTTACGGCACTACGTAAAAAGTAGTGCATTTTTCTTTTTTACACAAGTTTATAAAAATCATGTAAACAGTAAAGTAGTTTTTGCTATTTCCAGACTATTTTCTTTGTGCTTTAATTAAGTCTTAAAACATGGACTAATAATCCGTAATCCATACGTCATACTTCCTACATCTCATTAATTAAGAATCCAGATAATGGGCAAATATACAATTTTTCACACCTTCCTACATTGTGAATTAATTATAAATTATAAAATGCATATTATCATGAAAGAAAATCAGGAATCGTGTACTATTTGCTGTTTTTTGTTTTGATGTTTTCTACTAATTCTAGTTGATTATCTATTTTGCACTTTTTTTCTTTCAAAGCCGTAGGTTGTAGATTGCAAAATAGATTCGAGTAGTTTGTAGTTTCTGGATTTCTGGTCCGTGAGAACCGACACTTTTTTGTACTTGTGGTATTCTTCTAGTATTTTTCCTCATTATTCTTAGATGTTGAAGTGCATGAAAACAATTCAGAATCCAATTTCAATCCCATGATATTATATGAAACAAAGTCAAACCTCAGAAGAGAGGAAAAAAGTAAGAGTATCTCTCTTGTAAAAAATAAAAAATGCAACAAAGTCCAAAGTCTGATTTTATTTAAAAGCTACAAGCCAATCAAGTATCAAATAATACCGAATCCGATGCAAAATTACATGTGTATTGTGTATTAGTTCTATGTTTTGTACATATTGCAAATACTTTCAATTTCATGTATGTTTTAAGTTCTAAGGTTTTGCGCATTTACCTTGTAATTTGTTATTTGTAACATGCACACTACGTATATTAAAACCCAATGCTTAATGCCTCACACGTCAGAACTTCTGAGTCAGACGACAAAAGTAAGAAGAAAGAAGATAAAGTGCATAAGTAATTCCATATTCCATGTGACTTGTGTTAAATAATAGAATGAAAGGAAGATACATAATACATAATATGTACTGTGAACTGTGACTGTTGATGTACAGATTGAGAATTGAGGATTCCACGCGAAAAATAACGTGGCCAAAACAAGTCGTTTACAACTCACACATAAAATACCAGCGATAAAATGTAAATGCAAAATAATAACGAAATAAAATATTCTTATACTCTTTTATTTAAACAAAACAAAATACCGAGTATTCTTTAAGCATGTATCAATTGTTGATTAGTGTGATTATACATGGCGTGGCGTGGCTATGCATGTGAATTGTGAATGAATGTGTACAATGTACAATGTGTGTATTTAGTATTTATCATAATATTTTTGAGTATTTTGCAGAATCCTGTTCTTAGATTATCCTTGACCACACGTTGAAATAAAAAACAACAACAAAATACTTTTGACTATATATACATTCAAAAATATTACGTCTTATATCGTATAATAAAAAAATATGTAAGCACTAAGCACAATGTACAGTGTACAGTGTGTCTTAGAATGGAGGGTGAGGAGTGAGGAGTCAACTTGGCCTTAATGCATGTAGACACAATACACAGCAAATTATACACCAAAGAAGCTATATTATGCATATGTATTTTTTGCACATGCAACATATACAATACTTAGATATGCCTATACTATAAAGTTTAAAGGGAAGATACATAATAATATGTACGATATGTAAAAACAAGAAGATACAAAATACGGTATAGGCACACTTGTATCTTGTATCTCGTACGTGCATTCACCGTGTTGTTGCTTCTTTTGCTTTGCATTTTGTATCAGGTCTTAGCCCTCAACAATCCAATACAATATACAATGATGATGCTCATTTTCTCATCATCAGCAGCATCATCATCATTATTATTCTATATGTACCTTTTATATTGTACATTGTACATCTTTTGAAAGGGACAAGAATATATCTAAGAAAAATACATGTGTATGGAGTAGATATGCACTAAGCACGGTGATCTGTGGTATAATGTGTATATTATGTATTATGACACACGTACTTTTACAGATATTATAAAGCCTGCAAATTACCTCTATTCTCTATTCTGTATATTTTGTATTTTGTATGATGTACCGTATAAGCCAAACAATGTTATTTTTTTCAGGTGTATAGTGTGTAGTTTGTACTTTGTACTTTGTTGTCTATATACTTTATACTGTATACATATTACAAATGTATTTCATATACTAATACATACATACTTTTTCTTAGGAGCCTCGAGACTCTTGAGAGTCGAGAGCATCGCATGCAAAAATACAAAATACAAAAAGTAAAGGTATGAAATGAATTAAACTCGAGTTCAAATCCAATCACAAATCTTGAAAGGAAAAACCTGTACATTCTACATTTTACATTCTACATGGTGCATTCTGTATGACTTGAAAACATTGTAAATTAAATATTTTTTTCCTGAGGTTTTACACCTAATTAACACGCTAAATTACAAGAGGAGTTTTATTTATTTTACACTTTCCTTGTTCGATTTCCTTGCTGGATTTATACAATTAAATAAAATCCACAATCCAGAACAATCCAGCAGTAAAGAAATTGAAAGTGAATTTGTTTAATTACAGAATCGAATACAATTGATTTAGCTATAAATATACCTATAGATAACAGTTAACAGGTGGATCTTTTAACATCTTTAATTTACACTGGCACTGTTGAGGAAATCCTAAATAACCTTAATAAAAATCCATGTCCAAGCTCGGAACTCGGATTTATTTGTACAAATATTTTGACTGGCGTTGAACTATTCTGAAATCGTATTTTGGTATCAGTGAAATTTATACAAGCAAGTGAAGTTCCTCAGTCCAGTGCCCAGTGTCCAATACTCAGTTCAGTCCTCATTTTTCATCGTTTATGAGTCGGATTTTTTCCCATCACCGTTTTTAATTATTGTGCATTATGTGAATATTATAGACTGGCTGCTGGCTGCTGACCAAAAGTCAAAAGTGCATCAGAAAATACTTTTATTTAGCTTTACGTGAGTTGTGAGTTCTGTTTTGAGCTCTTCAGCCTCGTTTAAGAAACATTAAACATTAAACGTTAAAAGTGAATCGTGTGAATATTATTTATTTACATTTAAATACTGGATTGGAATTCATTTAACTGCACTGCACTGCACTGACTAGTACAAAGTACAAGTGACCCGAGGGAATCAGTTCAAAGCTCAAAATTACAAACTGCATGCATAACTGTGAACTGTTTAACTGGGAATTTTCAATAATTTTTCCTCAGTTATAATTTTCCGTGTCGATTTTCAATCCCCTATTTACTGTTTACTGTATTTGTATTTTGTACAGTGTACTGTGTATAACATTTATCAGGTGAGAATATTAATTATTCAACTCATTTTTGTTAAATAGAAATTCAGAAATAACAAATACATATAAAATATCATGTTACGATAGGACGCCTAATGGTAATGATATTATGCATTAAATTTTATATGGTCTTCTCGCGTGTATACTTTATACTTTATACTTACTGTTTTTATCGTGCTTGTATTCTACATGTTTTATATCATGTTATATAATATTCAATGTAGCAAATAAAAGTGAGAGAGAGAAGAGAGAGAGAGTGAGCAGAATTGTGTGAAGGTGAAGGTTTGTATTGTGCAATAGATACTAGATACAAAATACAAAATACAAGAGACGAAATACAAATTTTTCTCTCAACTCTCAAACGGCTGACGGCGGCTGGCTTTTGCTTTTGCGTTTGATTTTGATTTTTGCATTGACTTTTTTTGCTGTTATTAAAAAATAATATTGGTTTGAGTTCTCAAGACCCTGTTCACTGCTCACTACTCAGTTCATTTTTCATTTCTTTTCAGCTCTCAGCTCGTTTCGCGTTTCGTCTTATGTCTTGTGTCAATGCTATGTAATATGTATAATAATATGTAATATGTAATAGTAAATAGTTAATAGTTGTTGAGTGCAGTTTGTACTTAAATGTGAATGTGAATGTGGTTTGGTTTGGATTTTGGAATGGAATGGCCTGATATCTCATGTCTCATGTCCACTGCCTCTCGTCTCTCGTGAATAGTGAATACAGATAGTGAATGGAATGAACATGGAATAAGAATGAGAATGAGAATGTAAAATGTAAAAGTACAGGTTCTCTTCAGTCGTCAATGAATCGTAACGTGTAAACAGCAGCGTAAAATATTCAATCTATTATCTCTGTACTCCGTACTCTGTGTTTTGTTTGAGTTTTGAGTTTTGAATTTTAAACGCCATGTGAAATGTGTAATGTGTGATTGTCACACGGCTCAATTATCCTCTCGCTGCTCTATATTCTGTGTGCTTTTTGTGTTTTGTGTATATTCTGGATTCAAGATTCTAAATTCTAGATTTTAGATTGACAATTCGTCTCATGTGCTTTGTGTTTTGAGTTTTGAGTGTGATTTGACTTTTGAGTAAAAATAAATAAATAAATAAACAACACTAAAATCTAAAATAAACTTTTGGGCTTTGAATAATTATTGATAATTGATAATAAGTTAATTTACGAAATATTTTTCTGTCATTTGTCATTTTTAATAGTGGTCAACATTGACATTTGGAATTTTTAATTTCGACTATTTATGACTTATAATAATTATTGATTATTGAATTGACAGCTCATTTTGGAGACTTTTGCTTTTTTTTTTAATTTCTGCGTGCTTTTATGTTTTAATTTGGTTTTTGGTTTTTTTGGTTATTTGTTACTGTGGATTGTTGATGAAAATCAAGTTGAGTCAAAATTCAAAATTCAAAAGTGAAATAAAGCGTTTAATTTTGTGTTTTACAGAATACAGAAGACTGAATTGTGAACTCTTTTGCTTTGACCGTTCTTGAATTGAAATCAGTGTGGAGTGTGAAGTGAATTCAATTTTGAAATTTTGGTAAGAATTTGATTTTTAAGCAGGGATTAAAATTGGAAAAGAGGGGAAAAGGGAAAAGGGACAAGTTTTACACATGAATGACAAAAGATAAAAGTGCAGGTGTGAAGAGAACTTTAAAACCTTTGACAACTGACAACTGAAACTGCCTCTTTAAATTATATTTATACACTTGAACTGTGAACTTTTTGTCGTGCCTTTTTCATTTTTGGACTGCCAACTGTGATTGATTTTGGTCTCAAGTAAAACATAAAACATCCCATGTGCATTTGGTATTCTATAATCTATAATATATTCCATGTTTGTGATTGTGAATTCCAGATCCTAGATTCCAGACGGAAAACTAAAGGCTAAAAACATTTGAGAAAAGGATAACAGCAGATTATCGAAACCCGACCTGAAAGTTCCTAAAATATAGAATACGATGGCAGCTCCAACGGAAGCAGAACTAGATGCTTTGCAATTGGTATGAATTTTTTGTAGTCGTATCGCAATTTTTAAGTTGAATATCGATAGAAATATGGATCTATAGAAGTGTAGATGAGAATACGTTGTGTATTATATCGAGCGGCGTCAAACCCTAACAAAAAGTCGTTTTATCTCTGTCGAATTTTCCTTTGTTTACTTATGTAAATGGAGTTGTATATTCAAAATTCAAATGTTTTATTCCTGTTTTTGCAGTTTCGAGAGGAAATCAGTGATGTAAAGTTGAATCAGTACCAGAGTTGTGATGCTTCATTACTCCGATGGCTCAGAGGTAAATATGGAATACCTAATAAAAATACTTTTATCTTTTATGTTGAATGTTGAGCTAAATGGACGCCGTTTATGAAATTTAATGCTGGCGCAAGGAACTATTACATGTAGTACATGCCGGGAATATACATGCCAAACAAGCTATAAATGTGATTTTGAACACATTTGCTATATATAATTGCTAAAATACTTTTATGTTCATATAAAAATGTTTTATTTTACTTGTGTAGCTCGTGATTTGGACGTCGAGCGTGCAGCTCGGATGCTTAAGCGGGTAAACACTTAAATCAATACAAAGTTTTTCACTACAGTTTTAATTTCCTTAAATTTCCTTCAAAGGCCACAGGATTTTACGATGTATTCCCGACGCTGAATTTCTCATTGTGTCACACGTTTGATTTGTGATACATTATGCGTTTGGTCTTTGAGCTTTGAAGCTTTAATTACTTGGGAATTTCATTGTTTTTACAGTCAGTGGAGTGGCGAGAAACGGAGGGAATAGACGAGATTCTCTCCTGGGAACCACCACAAATCCTCCTTGATGAATTTAAAATGAAACTCAGTGGATTTGATGACGACGGATGTCCAAGTATGTACATTTTAAAAATATTTGATTTATCGGGCTTTTCTGTTTCTTTTGCTTGAAAATTACTGTTTTTTCCCAGTTTTAAACAGTATAAACACAAGAGAGAGTCTGCATTTTAAATGAAAATATTTCTTTGTTTGTTTCTTTTAGTTGGAATCATTCCATTTGGGAAATGGGATTTGCGTAAGATTGTTGAGATGAAGCACAAGGCAAATGTCATTCGTTTCATTGACCAGCTGTTTGAATTCTCCATGCGATTGATTGAGCGGAGGAGCAGCAAAGACAAAGTCATCACACAATTTATCATGATTATGGATTTGGAAGGATTCAGCTTTAGACAAATCGCATCCAGAGAGAGTGAGAAAAATACGATTACCAAATACCAAAGACAAACTGCTCTTATTTCTTATTTCCGAACTCTAAACTCAAAAAAAAAAACACAAAGTACATAAAATGAGAAAAATACTTATGTTTTGATTTGATTCTTTTTTATTTCAGCCATTGACGCAATTTTCGAGGCGATCAAACGATTCGAGGCAAATCACCCGGAAACTCTCAGATCCGCGTATCTTGTCAATGGTACGCACATCATTTATCATTTACAATACGTTATTTAGAATGTCGTACTTTTTACTCTCATTGATCCAGCGAGACTTGTCTATCTATCACCCGCAAAGTTGATGTAAAGACTGTAAAATTTTCAATCGGCGTTCAACTATGAAAAATAAAACTGGTTCAAATATTTTTATATTGATGCTAAAAATGTTCTTGTTAATTTCAGCTCCTCGTGTCTTTGCCTATTTGTTCTCCTTCATCAAACCTCTTCTCACAACTCGAACTCTTTCCAAAGTCCAGATTTTTGGCTCCAATGGAAGTCAGTGGAAATCCGTCCTCTTGAAAAATATTTCCCCAGAACAACTACCTTCCGAATTTGGTGGCTCAAATACAACTTGTACTGATGTAAGAACCTTTCGAACCTCAACAGTAATTCTCAGTTCCTTTTTATTTCATATCAAACAACTTTCAGTCAAAATCATCTACAGAATTTAATCAGAATTTTTCATTCATGAGCTTTGTTCTTGACCTCTCTTCTTTTTTTGTCTACTTTTTTAGTACAAGGTGTCAGAAGGTTTCGACCGTTTTGACAATCCTGTCGTTTTTGACACTTTCCCCGAGAATGAAATGACCGCCGTCACCGTTGAGACTGGAAAGAAAATTGAGTTACAGTTTCAAATTGATACGCCAAACACAGTCTTGAGGTACAGATATTTCAGCAAGATTTTTTTCAAAGCTATTTTTTGTATTCTTTTCATTGAATTCTTTTATCACTGGCATCATGTCATTTTATTTTGATTTTATTCTCCACAGCTGGAATTTCAAGACGGAAAAACACGATATTGGTAAAAAAAACATACGAAAAAATAATAAACTAAAAATTAACATTTTCTACACTCTGTAACTTTGTGTTTGTGAACTTGAATTTTGAATCGCTCTCATTTTCATGTTTTTATTTTTTACTTGTTTTGCCCAAAGGTTTCGCCGTTTTGTACCGTGAGACAGAATTACTTAAAATTGCTAGGACTGATGCAAACGTTTTTGTCCAGAAGGGAATCTTCACGTGTGAAAACGCGGGAACCTGTAAGTGCAATTAAAACTGGAAAAGTAAAATTTACTTATTTATTTTCCTGATAATTTTGCTAGTGTCGTTTTCATAGAAAATTGAAGTAATACAAATAATTCCTCTTTTTTACAGACACGGTCGTTTTTGACAACAGTTTCTCTCGTTTCCGCTCCAAACAGCTGAAATACACAGTCGTAACGAAACCTCCAGTGGAGAAAGACAAAGACCAAGATAACGAAAAAGGAAAAGAAAATGGCCATGTGATTGAAAATTGACAATAATTGACACTCCCAGTCCATAATATTTTTTTCTGAATTAGTTTTAAGTTTTAACTGGATATTGAATATCAGTATTGAAAATTAAAAGCTCTAAAAAAACTAGGTAATCATAGTTGGCTACACTATGATTTTTTGATATTACTCTACAAGAGGGCGAGTCATATTTTTCGAACGTAAAATCCCTTAAGTTTTTTACAATTTGTACATGTTTAACACAGTAAAATTAGATTTTCTGTGCAGTTTCGAGTCGATCCGACTTGATTAAGGGGTCATTTGACTACATCAAAGTTCCCAAATTTGAAGGGAATTCGAAAGAAATTAAAGTTTTTGTTCAATTTGAACGCCGCTTGAGCAAAAATTCCTACTAAACACGGCTGAGCTGAGGGAGA
The DNA here is from genome assembly GCA_019776565.1 of Sminthurinus signatus. Classification (NCBI taxonomy): domain Eukaryota; kingdom Metazoa; phylum Arthropoda; class Collembola; order Symphypleona; family Katiannidae; genus Sminthurinus; species Sminthurinus signatus. Next base: position 9,821 of record JABASP010004090.1, read on the forward strand.
TCGGAAATTTTGCATTTGGGTCAATGTAGTTGCAATATTTGTAAAAGCGGCGTTCACATTGAACAAAAAATTGGACTGTTTTCTTCAAATCCCCTTTAAATTTGAGCACTTTGACCTCGCCAAATGACCCCTAAGTCAAGTCGGATCGACTCGAAACTGCACAGAAAATCTAATTTTAATGTGGTTCACATGCACAAATTTTAAAAACTTGGGAATTTTACCTTTGAAATAAATGACTCGCCCTACCATACAATTCCATATTTTGTACTTCTCAATAATATAAGTTTTTGATATTTTTAACTGGAAAATGGATTTTTTATATTTTTAAAGGGATTTGTGATGGGAAAATGGAAAGTCATTTCGAGATATTGATATTGATTTTGGCTTGAAATGTTATAATGATTATTTTGTTAAAATACTCAAGACTCAAGACTTTGAAGGATGTTTGTATTTTTTTTTCATTAGTTTTATTACCATCTACATATTTTTTAGACTTTGAACTTTGAAATGTGCACTGTGAACAGACAGTCAAACTGAGTAATTCTAAAAAACCTTTGCAGCTCAAAACTTTTTTTCCAATAACTAATATTATTTGGAATTTAGAACTCAGTGCATTCAAGTTTTATTTTCTAAGGTGCAGTGTAGATTGTCGAGATACGAAAAAAGAGGAACGAGTGGCCATGATCAATGATATGAAACGTTATTATCAGGATTAAATAAGTATTAAACTAATTTGAATTGTAAGATAAACTATTTCTACTATTTACTATTTTAAATGTATAGATAAAAAATAAAAAAGAGATGTACGGATTTATCTGTACATGAATTTTTAAGCTCAAAGTACCTTAATTTTGTATGAAAAAATAAAAAATAATGTCGCAAATTTCGACGAATTTTTGAGTGTATTTGTATGATAATATAATTTTATATTTTGCTTGTGATTTTTACGTGGCAGAGGAAACTTCATCCTTCTTCCATTTTTCATGCATCCTATTTTTCAACCGGCGTTGAATTCCTACAAGTTTGTTTTGACAATTATTGATGAACAATTTACGACGTTCCCCAGTCTATTCCCTGTTCTAAAAGCTCTAAAAATATTTCCAAAGACAAATTACAATGGCAAATAACAGAATTCATGGAAATTCATGTCGGTTTTATTTTTGAAAAAATACTACTTTTATTCAACGGATTTGTGCCCTGCCAAAATAATTTGTTCTTCTTCATTCTTCAACGTAGTGATCCACACATTTAACATTTTGTATCTTTTATCTTATATTTTGTATGGTTAACAAATATTCATTACTCATTACTTCTATTATTAATTTTAAGTGTGTATGATTCATGACTAGCATTCACTTTGATTATTATTCATATAGATTATAGATGTATCCAACATTCAACATTCAACAACACGCATCATAAAACATAATATCACTCTTCACAACACAAAATATAACGTATTATAGCATATTGTATTATTACAGCTCTATAAGTATAATTATTATTATCATTAACACAATGTTCA
>JABASP010004091.1:0-11342 GCA_019776565.1 Sminthurinus signatus
TAGGGAAAGGGTACATGCTCTGTTTAACTGTGCAGTTAATTTTAACCTCCGACCTTTCCTTCGACCACTTTGCGAACAGACACACAGAATTGCTGCTTTAGAGAAGTATATGATATGATGATTCCTCACATTTTCAGTTTTCAATACAAAATGCATGAGATGAGAGTAAATACAATACAAAGTACACTTATATTGTACATGTATTAGTTGTAAGTAGTAAGTACCTAAATTTGCCGTTTTAAACGGACACACTGAATAGAAAATGTAATGAAGCTTGCATGTTGTTTTACATTAACTATTAAGTATCCTCCGAGCTTCGAGCTTAGGCACATAAATTATCTAATACGCTTTTAACTATTACTAATACGTGTGTGTTCGTCTTGAATCTTGAGCCTCTCAGTCTCAAGTCTCAACTCTCAGTTCAAAGAAGTGGGGAAACGAAATGATGATTTTTCAATCGTATTTATGTCACATCTAACTGTTCATTACTGTAATATTATGCAAGTCGCACTTACGACCACATTACATTTAGTTTCTCGTCTACTTTTCTAAACTTTTGCATTCATTATTGACTATTGACTGCCGACTGTTACTTGTGCTGTGAAGAGATTCTTTGAGCTTTGAACTGTCAAAAATATTAAAGTAGGAAAATAAGACAGATTTAGACTCCTGGCTCCGGATACTTCCAAGACATACTAAATAAATGTACTCCTACAATCTGTCGTGACATATGGATTTTCAAAAACGGAAAGTCACTGGAATAACAAATCCATCATATTTTTGTCTAAAATTCTAAAAAAAGGTGCTAAAAACAAGAGTTGAGAGTCGACAGCCGACACATCGGTTCAAAAGGGAAAAAATAAGACTTGTGAGGAAAAATGACGTTTCAACTTAGAGTAAATAGTGTTTGTACTTTATCCATATTTATTTTAATAATCCTCACCATCCTCTCTTTGAACACGGTGAATTGTGGGAATCTGCAGCTTGTAAAGGATAATATTGTTGAGAAAACCATTGGGATTTCACAAAGGAAAACTGGTAGTAGTGGTGGGATTGGGAGTTTTTTCAGTGACTTGTTTAATTTTGACGTAGACTCAGTTTATGAAATCAACTCAGATTTACTTTGGCTCCCTGTTCCAGCCAAAGTAACTAAATATTTTCCACTCTTCTTGGCTGTTACTATTTTTCCAGTGATTGCAATTCCGTTGGGTGCAATTGCATGGTGGATCATCACATCTCCAGTATCGTTTTAAAACATTTTATTGTATTTTGTATTGGCTGTGTACAGTGGCGTCAAATTCCATTGAGTGAAAAGTAATAAAGTGAAAGAATGATGTAAAAATCCATGTTATTTTTTTTATTCTACATTCTATCAACCATATTTTATTTTACGTTTTACTACTCATAACTCACAATTCATAATAATTTATAAAAATACATTCATTCCGTATTTCATAATCCATATAATCACATTTGTTTCGACTTTGAAAATAGTTGATTTAAAATTAAATGTTCATAATAACTTTTTTTTACTTGCAAAAACATTCAAAATTCAAACGTACATTTTTTTACTAAAATATTGGCACTTGTCTTGGACAGAGGGGATAAATTGTATAAATAAGTTCATTTAAATTTAAATGGCAATTGTTACTATAAAAAGTGATCTCACTGTAGTTTCAGTAGATAAATGCTGTATAAAATTTGAGTTGACGGACAACCATTAAAGTTAAAAGGACTATGTTTTCTTTATCGTATTGAAAAATTAAAAATAAGCTTTTTCTTCATATTTATTATTTATCAGTTGAGTGGACTTCAAATTGAAGATTAAAGTTGATCTTCCCTTACTGAAAACAGACCATTCAAAAAACAAGAAAAAGATCATTACTTTTTTCTACTCGGTGGATCTTTCAAATTTCAAATGTAAAAAAGAAAAAAAATGTAACTGATGTCCTTTAGTAATTAGTTAAAAAAATTACCTGAAAGAGACGAATTTGAAACGGCGGAGTATGGAAGGGAGCAGAAGTCTTAGCGGATAACTTTGGCTCGTTTACCTGTAACTTCTAAAGCAGGAATATGGGTTTCTTCTTCTTCTTCTGAACGAGCAGGTCGTGCGAGTCCATTTTCAATTTTCATCCCCTTGAATCCAGTTTGGACTTCTTCTTCCGCAACAGCTCTAACGAGTTTTGCCCGTGATCTTTCGATAGACATTCCCCTTAATCCAGTTTTGGTTTCTTCATCTTCCGCATCTCTGGCGAGTCTTGCATGTTGTTTTTCGATGGAGATTCCACGTAAATTGTTTTCATGTTCTGGAGCTTCATTTTCCACTGCTCGAACCAGTTTTGGTGGTTGACCTGGTTGAATTGCTAGTGCTTTTGGTCCGGTTGCTACTTCTGGCTCAGCCCTCTTACTAATTGTTTTTCCTTGAGCTGTCTCAGTGATGGCCAATACTAATGCCACAACAGAAACCTGTAAGAAGATACAATGAGAATTATATAATTTTCTATCAAATTCTAATTAATAAAACGGTAAACTGAAAACTGAACTGCAATAATTATTTTGAATCATTTTGAAAATTTTTAAAAGTATCAACTTGAATCCTGCTTTAAATTGTTATTATGTGAGTTTTACGTGTATACTGTATACGGAATACTAACCAAGAGAATGGACTTCATTTTGATGTAATTGTTTTGGTAAGTAAATTAAGAATTCAAAATTTGAGAAATAACAGTGAAGACCTTTAAATTCAAATGAGACTTTGACTTGTGACTTTTGACTGTCCGCTTACTCATCCATTCTTCCTTATATACTCAAATTTTGTCAATTATTATTATTATTCTTATCAAACTATACACACTCAATTGCTGTCAACTCTTGACTCCTGACTCATATATATCTATAATGTCGCCGGTAATAAATACCATGTCATGTCATATGTCATATATACGAGAGGTGGAATTCTAATTATAATAACATGTTGTTTTCATCCCACTTATACTTACCCCAACACAGTAATATAATGTACATACTACTATTTAAATAAATAAATAAACCAAAATGTTTACCTCGTTAACTAAATATCTAATATATTACATACATATTGTTGCATGTCACACTGTAATCTGTACTTTGTACTCCGTACTCTGTATACTGTGTGTACAGTATAATGAACACGGATGAAAAGGCAATAGAGTCATTATTCATTATGCTATCATACTTCATACTATATTCTTGCACTTTTCACACAGTCTCTTGTGTGTTGAGCGTTGAGAATTATCTCAAATGATTTGTGGTAACTGGTAAATACTATAATATTATATATTTGGCTTGCATGTTCTTAATTATAATAACAACAAATAACAAATATACCGCTGATTTAAATTATTTCATCATATTTGATATTTGACACACTGTACGAATATACATATACGAATATGTAATCGCAGTCACTTTTGGGAAGTTCCAAGTTCATGTCTATTTTGGTTTTGTCTGGATTCTGGATTCTTGAGGCATAATAATCAACATAATAATATGTCTCAAGTCTGGACAAAACTCAAACAACAAAGTCTAACCACATATATCATATACTATTTATGAAGATTGTAGTTAATTACAATTAAATCACTTTTGACAACTCCAAGACAAATAAAAATAACCATGCATCACACATACATTTAACATTTGTGTTATTTATTCTATTTTATGTAAATTGTAAATGCGTCGAAAATTAAAATATCTGTCTCAAGTGTGTGTGTGACAGGAAAAATGTATGCCTTTTTCCACGAGTATAGTAGTTTTTATCATATCGAGATATCCACAAAATCCAAGTGCATAAATTTGATCTCCGTGCTCTCTGACAAAAACCGAAAAAACTAATTTTAACTAACTTACAGATGTTTTTGAACGAATAAAAGATAACAGTAATTATATTTTCAAGTGATAAACTGTTCTTTGTGTGTTATTCTATAATTAGCCATTTATCATTTGGTAAATCCATCGGTTGAGAGCTAAGGAAAACAAATTGTCATTATGGCTGCGTTTGAAGGTAAAATATTATGTAGAAAACAAAAAAACACATAAATAACAAATAATGACACTATAATATTGTTTACTTTTTTACTTAAAACCTAAAAAGATATGCACATGTATTTATATTTTCTATACTTGTTGACTGTTATAAAGACAAAAATAATTAAATATGAGTTATACCATACTTTTTTTTTTAGAAATGGGTGTACTGCCCGAGATAGGAAAAGCTGTTGATGAAATGGACTGGACGTAAGATGACAAAATATTTAACATGTTTAACATATAATATTACTGTGATGATAACTCAATATTGGATAACTGTGATAAATATTATGATTATATTACTCTGTTTGTCATTTGTCATTTTCCTATATATATTTTTCATGTTTCAAATCAGATTACCAACTGATGTACAGAATGAAGCCATTCCTTTGATATTAGGAGGAGGGGATGTCTTAATGGCTGCTGAGACAGGTTCTGGAAAAACGGGTGCATTTTGTTTACCCATTTTACAAATCGTTTGGGAGACTCTCAGAGATATTAAAGAAGGCAAAGGAGTCGGTCCAGCGGGTGCTTCTGGAGGTATTTAATTTATTCTTAATTTATTCTTAAATTATTTTTGAACATCCAATAAAGTATAATTTAAAAGCTATATATAGTATTCACAAGTTTATTATTTTATAATTGTTTATAATGTAGAAAATAATAAATAATAAAAATACTACAATGTAAAATTATGTATTTTATTATATGTAATAGCACCAAATTGGACTTTATCAATGTTTGATCGTGGTTCAGCATTTGCTGTTACACCGGAAGGACTTCGTTGTCAATCTAGAGAAAATAAGGAATGGCATGGAGCCCGAGCTACAAAGGGGGTTTATGGCAAAGGGAAGTATTATTATGAAACATTAGTTTGTGATGAAGGACTTTGTCGAGTTGGTTGGTCTACAGATCAGGTATACATTGATTTTTCTATAAAACATTTTAAAAATATGATAATATGCTATAATATATTAATTTTTAAAAGCATTTTATTAATTATAATTTATTAATTTTAATTAAAGGCTGCACTGGATTTGGGTACGGATAAATTTGGTTTTGGATTTGGAGGAACAGGGAAAAAATCCAATTGTAAACAGTTTGATACTTATGGTGAACCATTTGGGAAGGCGGATGCTATCGGTTGTTGTGTAGACTTGGATAATTTTGAAATCCGTTTCTATAAAAATGGAGTGGACATGGGAAAAGCATTCACTATTCCAGCACAATTTCGTAATACAGTATTTTATCCAGCCGTTGTACTCAAGAATGCTGAAATGCAATTTAATTTTGGAGATACTGATTTTAAATATCCACCACCTCCTGGTTTTATTGCCATTTCTAAAGCCCCAAGTGACAATGTTAAAGATAATCCTAATTTGGGTAGTGTTCCTGTCAAAAAAGTCAAATTAGAACCAAATGCTCCTCAAGCTATCATTATTGAGGTATTTTTTAAAAGAAAGAAACCTATTGTATAATTTATAAATATAAAAAAAAATAAATTAATATTTTTTTGATTCCTATTTTTTTTAGCCTTCAAGAGAACTTGCTGAGCAAACATATAATCAACTAGAAAAATTTCGTAAATATTTAGATAATCCATCAATACGTGAATTACTCGTCATTGGTGGTGTTTCCGTTAAAGATCAAATTTCAGTTTTGAATTCAGGGGTATGTTTTTGATTTACAATTTACATATAAACTGTGTCATGTCTTTATTCATTTTCATAAATAAGTAAAAATATGCAATAATAATTAATAATAATTTATCATTATTTTAATAATCTATAGGTTGACATTGTTGTTGGGACACCAGGAAGATTAGAAGAATTAATCTCAAATGGATGTTTATCTCTATCTCAATGTCGTTTCTTTGTTCTTGATGAAGCTGATGGTCTTCTTAAAGCTGGATATTTGAAAATGATAAATAGTTTACATTCAGCCATCCCTAAAGTTACACCGGATGGAAAGAGACTTCAAATGATTGTTTGCAGTGCTACTCTTCATGATTTTGAAGTTAAAAAATTAGCTGTAAGTAAAGTATTGCGTTTTTATTACAATTGTATAAACAATCATTTAGGAATGTTGTATCATCCACAATTATTAATAGAGTGAAAATAATTATTATTGATGTTTTTTTTAAATGTTTTTCATTGTAAATGTAGGAAAAACTCATGTATTTTCCAACATGGGTTGATTTGAAAGGAGAAGATGCAGTTCCAGAAACTGTTCATCATGTTGTAGTTCCTGTTGATCCTAGAGAAGATTTGAGTTGGCAAAATCTTCGTCGTCATCTTCAAACTGATGGAGTTCATTCAAGAGACATTGTAAAACCGGGAAGTAATACTCCAGAAACCTTATCGGAAGCCGTCAAAGTCCTCAAAGGAGAGTATTGTATTAGAGCTATTGACAAAATGAAGATGGATAGAGCTATCATTTTTTGCCGAACAAAAGTGGATTGTGACAATTTAGAAAACTATTTTAATCAACTAGGTAATATATATTTAACATGTTCTACAACGTAATACTATGATATATGATAATAATATTATAATCTACTTTAGTTTCAAAGACGTCAGACGTCGTATTATTATTATTATATGTACCAATGTCTGACGCCTAGACTCATTAATTTGTCATTAAGCTTCCAGGTTTAATGATATATGCAGGGATTTCCTATATAGTGATAAAAATTAAAAATAATAACAAATAACAAGTTGTAGTGTAAACTAGAAAAATAATAAGTTATCAATTTATTCATGGAATTCATTATTATCACTTAAGAGTTATGTAATGTTTGTAAACATTATAGTTTAGTTTAGTGGAATTTTATGCAAATGTAATGCAAATGGACTTTTATTTTTGGAATTTGATTATTTATGTATTTAGGTGGAGGACCTAGAAATCCGAAAAATCCATATTCTTGTGTATGTCTACATGGTGATCGTAAACCACATGAAAGAAAGGAAAATCTAGAAAAATTTAAAAAAGCACAAGTAAAATTCCTCATTTGTACGGATGTAGCAGCTCGTGGTATTGATATTAGTGGATTACCATTCAGTAAGTAAAAAAAATAAAATGTACATTATAGTAATATATATATTATACTTGTAGATAATATTATGACAGAATTATTTCCATTTTGACAAAGTTTTAAACATTTTTTATTTTTCTATATTATTCTCTTATAGTGATAAATGTTACACTTCCTGATGAGAAATCCAATTATGTTCATCGTATTGGTCGCGTTGGTCGGGCTGAACGTATGGGCTTAGCTATTTCTCTAGTTTCCAGAGTTCCAGAAAAAGTTTGGTATCATGGTGAATGGTGTTCAACTCGTGGTCGAAATTGTTCAAATACGAATCTCACTACTCAACATCCAAAAGGATGTTGTGTTTGGTATAATGAACCTCAGGTAAGAAATATTATATATATACATTTTCTTTATTTAAAATTTACGAAAATTTAATAAATGAACTTTGTTTTAAATTCATATGAAACCGTATAATATTTTATTATTATTTATAATATGACATTTTTTTTTGTATTCTGTCTTAATTTTTAAAAAAACAGTATTTGGCTGATATTGAAGAGCATTTGGGTGTAACAATTCAGCAAGTTGCAACAGATATAGATATACCCTGTGATGAATTTGATGGAAAAGTTGTCTATGGTCAAAAGAGAGCTGAGAATGGTAAGTGAATAAGACCAGTATTAACTATGCATAATTAGAAAAAATAGTTAGAAAAACTACTATTATTTTTTTCAATTTAAAATTGCAAATTTGATTTTAAAATGCATTTTTTCATTCCTAATCATATAGCTTCCAGTGCAATGTATCACTTGGACCAAACGGCAGCTTCTCTTGCTGAATTGACCAGTTTGGAAAGAAAAGCGCAAATACTTTACATGGATCGATATTATAAGAAGGAAGTCAAAGTTTAACCTTTAACATCTACACAGCATATGTAGTCTTATTTTGGAATTTTGTGGATATCTCTCTTCTGGTGAACTAACTACTTTTGATACAATAATATATAATGTAACTTAATATTTAATTAAATATTTAATGCTATTTGAAGTCTGAATATAAATAATATAGCATTTCTTATTTACATATTGATACTGTATTTACTTATATATGATGGAATATTTTCTAATCTTTTAATAATCGATAACAATAATAATTATTTACTGCTCACACATTTGTGTCAAGTTTGTACATTATACACTGTAAATACAGTAAGAGATTAATATTAGGGTTTTGTTGATAATCCACATTATAATTTCAAATCTATTTTGGAACAAAGATAGGGACTGTTATAAAGTCACATTTGAAGAACTTGAACAATTATTCTGTATCTCACAAATGGAAAAAAAAAACTTATATATGAAGATATTTATTTGTTTTTCAAATCATGCTTTACTTCTTTTTAACACTTCTGGTGAATACGAATAAAGAAATGTATTAATGATGGTTGATACAAATAATTATTGGAAATATTATAAAAATAAAATTTAAACTTCTTCAATTCTTTTTTTTTATCTTTATCATGGTGTTGTCGGAGAACAAGTAGTAGTTCCCGTTGTTGTTGTTGTTGTTGCAGATTGAAGTAGAACAATTTCAAAGGTTAGAACAACGCTGATTAGTTGTAATATGAAAGGTCGAGTAATTACAAAACAACTTAAACCAGATAGTCCAATTTTATTTAGTAATAGATATCTTTCCGTCCTTTCTACCTAAATTCAAAAAGGAAACACATATTATATCTATAGAAGTAAAAGACAATAATTTTTGACAGTAGTTTATCATTTTATAACAATTTTATCAATTGTGTGTGTTTGTATTACCTCTAACGTGTAGCAAGTAAGAGGACATTTTTTGAGAAAATGTACAATTTTGTGAGCATGTACATGAATTTCAGCAGCTGGGATAGAGGCACCCAATAATCTTAGGATAATGAGACAAAATGACCAAACTGCATATACAGTAGCGATAGTTGAATTATTTAGTGAGGGAGTCAAACCCAAATTGAGCTATAAAAATAAATGAAGGAGAATATTTTATTTATTACTTATTCATTTAATGAACATACTCATTTTTGTTTTCTAATATTTACCATATAGGTGTTTTTACCTGTAAACATAAGTAGTAGATATTTACTCCAAATGAAGCTATAATCAATTCCATTTAAAGAAAATTTTAATATTTTTATAATATTACAGAATTCATTGAATAGAATTTTAAATTGTTTCAAACTTTATGGTGTTTGTTTGTTTTTTTTTACCAAAAATCAAAGGAGAAAGAACTTCTTCAAATTGTAAAACAAGTCTACATAGTTTAGCATGATCCTTCATCAAATTACTCCACTTCTTTCGATCTGTACACAAAATACATGAAATGTAAAGAGTAGATATTTAAAAGGGAGTTTAAGTTCAGGAAATAATAATTATTACCAAAGTAAAATATCTAATTTTTTTACCATGTTCATTTTCTCTGTTAGCAAACAAAATTCGTTCGGCTTCTTCATTTAGCATCTTGAATTTGTAATATAAGGATCTCTACAAATTAAATTACACATAACATTATTTATTGCATCAACCATGTTGAAAATATGCAAACAACCCTTTTATGTTTCAAAAGTACTTACGGACATGATAGAGATCATAATATCACCAAAGTCCCAAGCAAATATGCTGAATTTACTAATGACAAAAAAGAAAATCCCCACAGGTAAATTGTATGGAATTACTTCATCCAGGAAGGGATGGGAACGTATGTAGTAGTTATTGAAAGCAGAGGCGTTTACTAATCGAATTTTCACATTTTCATCATTTAGTAAACGTCCTGAAATTTACCAACAACACAAAATGTTATATTAGGTACCGCATTATTTTTATTTTTTTCCTGTTTATGTATATCTTTTTTTTTCATTTCAATAAAACAAAAAATATTCTACATAAAAACTGTACGTGTTACATAATATTTTATTACTTTCAGCGAGGTCGACCAGTGGAAAAAATTTGAGATGAGAATATGCATGTTCCAGTACACAAGTAACGTAGATAATCCCCGATATTAAATTGACATCCCTATAAAGATTTTTATCCCTCTTTCCAAAATACAGCTTGACGTCTTGCCAACTTTTGAAAAGCTGAAACAACTTTTTCCCATTTCTTAAAAAGTATTGATAACTGAAACACAAATTGTTTTTAGTAAAAATTAAATGTTTCATACTGCAATTTAGAATAAATAAATAAATAAATGTAATTTTCAAAATTACTTGTACGCTCCAATGGAATAGTAAACAGCCATATTAGCAGACCATGCCAAATCAGAAGCATTATAAGAACCATTACTGGAACTTGCCATACAAGCAATCAGATTCCCAATAGCACTGAAAATCAGGAGAATTGTAAGGATGACATTGTAAATCGTTGACCAACTTTTCCATCTAAACTTGGAATCGAATTTAAATAGAGAACCAATGAGAGAAATAAGGACTACAATAATATATATTATGTAATACATTTGTACTCGTTGTAAATAATATTATTCCATTCCATCGTGATTTATCTTTGAAAGAGAGAGTATAAAATGACTTACGAAAATTTAAGAAATCTGCAATCACCGTACTTAAAAACTCCCTGATATGGACACAAACCTAAAATCCTTCCTACAATTAAAAAATTTCTGAATGCCTTGTATAAATCATCCTCTTGTATTTTTTGTGTATTTAATCTTTCATCATTATTATGACTATTATGATTGTTGTCACTATTATTAGTAATTGTGGAAACTGATATGTAATGTGGGTCACTGACTTGATTTTGATTTTTAATTTGAAATCACTTTATAATGTGGTTCTCAATCATTTTATCCTTTGAAATATTATGTAAAACAGTCTCAAATAGTACACTGAAAAGTGATAGCAACAAGTAAAAACTTGAGTCACTAAAATACATGAGAAACAGTTGAAAAAGAAGAAAATTCAACCATGGTTGAGATATTTTTAGAGAGTATAAAATGTGCTTTAAGTTAATATTTTCCTTGTCACTCATCTGTCACCAGATTTATATGTACTTTTTAGTACTCACCAAAGGAAAAGAATGAAATCTTTTTATAGATAAAGAACGGGGAACGGGAGCGTCACTCAATCTTTTGTTCAGATACACACATATATATGAATAATTAATGGGGAAATATGGAATATGTGGACAAATAACTGATTTATGTATTCACACACCTGTAGCTTTCAGATTTTTTTAAGGCA
>JABASP010004092.1:0-11335 GCA_019776565.1 Sminthurinus signatus
TGGATTTTGAGGCCTAAGAATGTACATGATACACAATCAAAGGGAACGCGACACATGAGACATCTGGTGTCAGAGAATCACAATGATTTACCCATTATGTACCTTTAAGATTTAGAATGTAGAGGAAAATTTAATAGAGAAATTTAATTTATAGTTGGAACATTAGAAGAAGGTAAAAGGTAGAAGTAGAAGGTAGAATTTAGAATAGCTGGGTAATCAAGTATCAAGAGATCAAAAGGAATGATACTTGATGTGTGACATGTTTGCGTGTGTGTGCGTTTGTTTGTGTGGGCTTGAGATAAAAAATAGTCCAGAGTTTTCAGGAGCAGCTGAAAAGGACAGATCCATTAATTCCCGTTTAGGATTTAGGAACACACAGAAAATGGGAAAAACAGGATCATTTGACTCTTTCCCAATTCTCAACTCTTGACTTTTGACTCTCTTTTGAATCTTGGTTCTTTTCATTCATTCATTCATCTTTCCCCTTAATTTCGTGACATCATTGATATTTTCTGTCAAATGATTCAACATTCAACCTGTAAGCAGAATGTAGAATGTAGAGACGAGCAATTTTGTTTGTTGTTTTGCATGTTTGACAAATTTGTGACGTCTTATACTTTGTGCATTTAAATAAACGATGAATTTGGCTGGTCAGTAAATATCTGTAGTAAATACTAAATGCAGCACAATAGAATAGAATAGAATACCTTTGTGAGCTGAAAGTATTTAGACGTTCGGTGACCAATGTGAAATGGACAAAGTAAATGCTAATACAGTAATTTGCAAAAGTAAGTAGGTATTAATATTACAAATTACAAACTCCAAACTCCAAACTACAAACTACAAACTATACAAGTACAAGTACAAGGCCTTGCCAAGTACTAAATACTCAGTATTAAAAGCATGGACATTACATAAAGACGCATTATACACGAGCAAACGTATTTAATTTTTCTTCTTCTTTTTTCCGCTCATGCATAATTTTCATCCTTAATACAGATACAGATACAAAATACAAATACAAGTTCCCATTCCAAGTTGTGCTAACTGCTAATGGAGCCACAAGCCTTAGATTTTGAATTATAAATGTACAGCAGAATTATCCTACCTCTGTTTTTTACTCTGTCTCTCATTTCCTCTCTTTTTCCTTTCTCTCTGTCTTTGTCTTTCTTTCATGTTCATTACTATGTAAATGTAAACTCTCGGAAAACAAAAACAAAAATATGTATCAAGAAACAAAGTCAAAAGTCAAAAGACAAAAGTAATGTCATGAGTAATCTAAGTAATTCATAAGCTTTAACATTGTGCACTGTATTTTCACAAAAATGGCTACCACTGCCACTGCCTTTGTGTATATTATATTATTATACTATTATGACTTTTTGTTTGTTATTTCCACTTGGTCCATTATTGTAATGATGACTCAAGACTCAAGACTCAAAACTCAAAACTCGAACCTTTTCTCCTTTTCTCTTAATTTAAAATTCGACTTTTGACTTGAGACTTTTGTTTAGACTTTTGCCGTCGTATATATAGAATATAGAATGCAGATACTTCTCCAACTCCATATCTTCCATATTCCATCTTGTTAGCTCATTCTCATTCTCATATTTTCCATTCTCCAAATTAAACATTCAAAATGAAGGGAATTACAAATTACAGCACACAATGGATTCAAATCCAAAGTATACACAGAGAATAGATAATAATAAAGTTTTTACCAATGTAAATAACTAACTATTTTAGCATACGTTTCATGTCCAGTACTTGGTACTGCGCGTTTGTGTACTTTTAACCTTGTCTCTTATTTTGTACGTTGTGCCTTGTTTTTTTGATGGCTGTTGTATTGGAAATTGGAAATGAAAAACCATTTTGTTGTCTCTTTGGTTCTGCTTTGGAGTTTGGACTTTTATGTTTAGACTTTAAAGCTTTGATCATTGATCGTGCAGTAGAGAACAAGAACTAGACAACAAAGACATTATTGTTATTGTTATGTACACATGTTTTGTTTATCCACAAAAATAGCACAAAAATAGAGAATGAACAAGGAACAACGAATACAAAAAGAAAGAAAGATACGGAATCAAAAATCAAATGAGTAGTTAAAATGTCAAGTTCATGAACATTAAACAGAAGCTTTTTTTTTTGAGAATTTGACTTTGACTTTCCTGCTGGTTTTGGTTTTGGGTTTAATTTTGGGATTGGGATTTTACTCAAACGTTTTTCCACGACAGACAATAGAGAATAGACAATGGGACACAGAGGTTATGTCTTTATGTCTCATGTGTTGTTATGGGTTATGGACAAAGGGAATGTGATCTTGTAACTTGCAACTTGCAATTTGAGGCTCGTAAAATTATATCATTATCCACGATATTTCTTCATTCTTCATTCTAGAATTTTTATGTGCACATTGTAAAATTGTACATTGTACATATTTGTATTTCCGAATTATCTACAATCTGCACAGTGGAAAGATATACGAGCTCCATATATTGTACATTAGACAGGCAAATCGAACATATCTGTAATCTGTATACTGTATATTCTATGTTCAGAGTTCAGAGCATTCCAAAATTCAAAAACCAAAATCCAAACTCCAAAATCCAAAATGTACAAGGAAGAACAAGGGACAAAGACAAAGGAAAAAGAGGGAAATAAAACAGGACTAATAGACATGATCATTTGCCGAGAAATTTCTGTCTCTGTTTTGTGTCTTTGTCATTGGCCTGGAGCCTGAAGCCTCAAGATCACAGCATTACATATTACATATTCGCAGTAAAAGTACAAGCACAAGTACAAACAAGAATACGAATACGAATACGAATACGACTACGAGGACTAGGACACAGTGGATAATAGAGAATGTGGAGTGCGGAATGTGGAGGATAATAATAATGCACATGTACGAGATACGAGTAATAAATTACCAACTCTTTTGTCTTCTCTCCTGAATTTACAGTCTTTACTTCAATTCCCATTCCCATCATGATCATGATCATGATGTAAAGTCTGCATCCTGTGTATAATACGTACACTGTAAATAGTAAATAGTAAATACACATGATGCATGATTAAGCTCATCGTCGTTTACTCTAGAATCTAGAATTCAGAATGTAGAATGTAGAATTTTTCTTGTTTTGTTGACTCCTTATGTTTTTTTTTTGCTCCTGTTCCTGGATTTTTCATCATGAAACTAAATTTCTCCACTGTGATCCATCTCTCGTCTCTCTTCTGTCGTTTGCTTTGCTACATAAATATCTATGTATAATGTATAGTTTGTACGCAGTCATTTATTGCTTCTGGATGAATGAGAGCTAGAAATGGGAATAAGGAATGAAGACGGTAGGATTTCTTCAAGTGCATAATGCATATTTCACATGTTACTTCCATAATAAATGTTTATTTATGCATCCATACCCCAACGTCCAACGTCCAACAGCCAGCTCAATGTGAAGGAAAAAACAAACAAGAGACAAGAGTCAAACATATGGAAAATGGAAAATGGAAAATGACTGCGCAAAAACAAAAGAAACCAAATCAAACCAACTGGAGTCAACAGTCAACCTTCTAGAGACACGCAAAACATGGAGCGTATTAAAAGTACTAAGCATCAAAAGATGCATAAAATACCAAATACAAATACCAAATACAAGAATGATGAAGACATTATTATTTATGTACATGCATGTAGATTGTATATTGCGTATGCTTTTACAGTACATAAAAGGGAATGATGGGCTAATTTTTCTCCTCATGTGTAGGAATCAAAGATAATAAAAATGAATGACTGGAAACTGGAAATTGGAAGCTAGAAGCCTGGGTTAAACATTGAAACACAATATATTGTACAATAAACTTACTCATTGATAAAAACAACAGACAACAGAAAACAGACACATGATCATTTCATTGTTACGTTTTTTCTGGGAGTTCTGATCATCATTAAATTTGATAGCTGATAGCTGGATAACAAAAGTATTTAATTATATGCAATAATCCTGAGTGCAAGCTCATGTAACATGTAACGTGCAATGTGTAATGTGTAATGTGTAAAATGTAAAGACATACCAAAAATACCTCTAGAATAGTTTTCAATTTTCACCTTTAACCTTTCCCATGCAGTGATAATGTTCAATTTCCGCCCAGTGTCTGTGCTTACTACTGACTACTGACGATTCATTTCAGCTCACATGCCAAAGTTATAAAGGACATTTTGCATTAAAAGAGCTGTGTGTATTGTGTACTGTGTATTTTGTGCACACCGCCTGATAATTTGCAATTTCCTTTGTCGTCAGAAAAAATTGAGTACTTGTTGACATGAGATGATAAGCTTTTTTAACTCTGACTCTGATCTTTGATCTCTGATCTCTGATCCTACACAATAAATTCTTTATTGAGGTAACTCGAAGCTCGATACTCGCTACTCGATTCTCGAGGTAATCCTAATTAAACAGTGCACGTTTTTTGGTTCCTGATCAACTATGTATAATGTATAATATATATATCTTACACTTCATTTGTATGCGTTTACGCCCTCGCATCATCATCGTCATCACAAAAAATACATGTATTAATTAGAATACAAATTTTGTTTTGGCCATTGGCCGTTTTGCCTTGAATATTGAATGTTGAATCTTTAAGAAGATGTTTTTTACAAGCTCTTTTTTCATCAAGATCCAAGAAGTTTTTTTTCTGCATTTTCATGTACTCACGCAGTTTATTTTGTTGTGTCTAATTTTTATTTGTAAATGTAAATGTCGATTTAGCTCCATTTCCATTTCAATGTCTACAATTTTCAGTTTAGTTTACATGAGACACACTACACACTACACATTAATTTCAATTTCTACTCAATTTTGTAAATGTGCTACTTGCTATTTGTGTATATTTTACATTGAAAACTTTTCTATACATCGGAGAATGGAGATTCTAGTTTTGTTTTTGGTTTTGTCTTAGCTATTTCTTTTTCATCCTCCTCTCAGCTCTTAGCTCAACTCGTAATCCAAAATAAGCCAAGTGGAGGATGTGGCGTGACCTGACGCATCAGGAACGTCATTTTGAATTTACTTTCTTTGAAATAAATGGGGCTGACAATCCGGCTGAGACTGGGACTGTGAATCTCTCTTCTTTTCTCTCTCTCTCTCTCTCTCTGTCTGAGTTTCTCATTCTCACTCTGGCAACAACAAATTTTCTCTTGAGTATCGCCAAAGCTCCAAAGAAAAGTGAATGGAAACATATGTTCCACCTATTTGGTTTAGTTTAGTTTGGTTTTAGTTTGGTGGAGTTCTTTGGTGACGTGACCCAGCTACAATTTACAGCTTTGACTTTGACTGACATGAATGATCTCAATTTTTTTACGAGTTATGAGAAAGATGGAAATACACAGTACACAATGTTTATTTCAATATTTCAATACACAATGGAAAAATCTGGGAAATCTGGGAAATTTGGGAAATTTGGGAATCAACCCAAAAAATGAAAAGATGTAGTAAATTATGTTGCATTAGTTTTCTTGTTCTTCGTATTATTATTATTATTATTATGCATCTTTTTTGAAGCTAATGTTGTTGCTGTTGTACTCTTGTTCTGCTCTGTACTCTGTATTAACATATTTCCATTTTCTCGGCTCAATAATTTTAAAGATGACGTGAGTCAGTAGGAGCCACAGTAGTCTGTAGTCTCAGGTTAAGATTAGTCTAGATTTGTCTTGGATTCAATGAAATGCATGGGTGCAATGCAATATGCAATGCTAAATAAATTTTTACTCTATATTTCAAAGTTAATTGCGGCAAGTGATTTATAGCAACAGCAAGAGCAACAAAGAAAAATGTGCACATGTCTCAATGTAAAAATGTAAAAATGTACACACATGGTTTATTTAAAGAAAAAAAAGAGACACCATCTTTTTATTTTTGGTTCATTATGCTCGTGTCACTTTGTGTCGCATGTTGTAATGTTGTTTGTTGTTTGTTACTTATTGTGTTGTACATTGCATATTGTATTTTATACTTGTATATGCACACGTGAGGGAATAGGGAATAAAGAATAGGTGTAGAAAATAGATACGGAGAACATTTATAAATAGTCGTAATACATTCGTCGCCAAAAATGCGGAACTTTCTGAAAATTTCCAGATTTTTATAGCCTTTTTCTTTGTAAAAGGATCGGCACAAGGCACAAGCAAATAAATGGCACAAAATGGTATAATCAACACTGTACACTACATGCACGCGCTCGTATAAATATTATATAGTGCATTGTACCTACGCTGTACACTGTACACTGTTCATTGTGGATTGTACATTGTGGATTGGACATGTAACAAGTTACATGTTGAAGTGTGTGATTTACAAACGTCCGACCGCCTCATTAACTTTAATTGCTCCTTTTTTTTCTTCTCCTAGTCCATCTTTCTCTCGCTCTCTCTCTCTCTCTGTGCTCTGTGTGAGTGTGAGTGTGTGTTTTAATTCTGTCATCGTATATTTACATACCGTGCCGTGATACACACATGTGTTTTACATCCAACTTTGTTGACTTGTCTCCCTCACCCACAAAACACAAAACCCACAGCCAAACCAAACCAAACCAAACCACAAAAGCACCATTATTATCATTATTATTATTATCAATATAATTAAATCCTCCAATCCTTTTCTAAACCTCCAAAGCTTCGAGATACAAGATACAAGATGTGTACACATAAAAGTAATCTAGATTCTGGATTACGTAAGCGGAGCAATTCAAGATGCACTTTGGAGTTTGAAACTTTGTTTCGATCTCCGAGCTTCGTATATCCAGTTTCAAGCTTCAAGTTTGGAGATCTTTAGCTATGGAGCTCATAATTTACTGTACTAAATTGGTTGTTGCAATTATTACTATTACTATTTTGTCTACTGTCTCATCCGCCAGCTGTGGACCACACAAATTAAAAATTATTGATTTTGGATCCTCGGACTTGAATTCACGCTCAAATTCAAATCTAGATTCTAGATTGAAATTGAAAATATTCGAGTAGATCTTTAGCTGTGTGTTGTAGGTTGTAGTGTTGTACATTTTAGATTTTACATTTTACATTGATTACAGATTATAGCTAAATTAGAATTTGTTATTGTTATTTCAATTTGGACTAGAACCTCCAGAACAAATAGTCGTTATCATTATCATTATCATCCACGAGCGCCCAGCACAACACAGCACAGTACAGAAAGGATAGGCAATAGTCAATAGTCATGCTTACGGAAGCGTTGTAAGTTGTAATTTGTAGGTAGAGAATATTACAAAGAAGAAGGTGGTTGGTGGTTTAGGGAATGAAAATTTTACACTCTTAAAACTTGCTATAAAATTCAATTAGAAAACAGCACGAGCTCAACTTTTGTACGAGCAACAAAATCGTAAAAAAAACTTAAAAATATTTTCTTCATCTGGTAATAAATACAAAATAGGTGTAGAATAGAATAGAGAATAGATAATACGCGTTACGCATTTCTCCACTCCAAATCTGAGCTATACAATACGCAGTATACGATTTTGATTTGCAGTAGAAAATTAAAGAACAAATTCAATTTCCTAACAACTATTTGTACACAAAACAAGCTTCGAAATAGTAATTCGTCATGCATATTCATATTCGTATTCATCTTCAGCGCGTTTGGACTTTGGAATTTTGGAATTTGGTCCTGCTGTCTTTTGTACATTTTACATTCATACAACTATAGATGTACAATGTACAATATACATCGTAAATTGTACATGTTATATTTACAAAGGTAATTAATTACAATACAATATTTAGCAGGAGAATTCCGTGTCATACAAACATGTATATTGTATATGGATAAAGTAAAGCAGGGGGAATTTCGTCAAGTTGTTCTATTTGTTCTCAAGATTTTCCTATTCAAATCATTCAAATAAATCTGGAATTTGGCTGAATGTGGAAGCTTTGAATGGTGAATGCTGAATGGTGAATGGTGTATTGTTGGATTTTCCAAGTTGGAAATTCATGTCATGGTAGAAAGAAGACTCGTGGATGGACAGAATTTGAGGTGGAAAGACACGAGGAAGATATAGACAATAGACGAAATGGTGACAGGTCAATGGATCTGGTGAAATAATGTTATTGTTCGTAATCCTAATCCTAATCGTAGTCGTACTCGTAATTTCAGGGAAAGGGAGCGAACGTGGATTTCCTGAATAAATGACTCATTTCAAAATTTAATAAACCAATGCCAATGGGAACACCAAAGACAAAAACCGGGGAGCCTCCACTCGCCAGAGGAATCTCCACTTTCTGCGTACACAAGAGTACAGAGTCTAGAGTGTTGAGAGTCAGTGTTAAACGAAAATGAAAGACAAGAACAAGAACTTTTACTATTATTATTATTATCAGTTTGGTATTATCGTAGAATAGAAATTTATGCACAATGGTTGTAAAACAATGTAGAAATAGAAAATACAAGGAAATTTCCAAATTCCACAGCATAAAATTGCCGTCACCGTCAGTCAGTGAGTCTTCCGGTATTCTCCATTGTATTTAATATCTATTTTCTATTTGTCTTTGTACTCCGAGTATAAACTACATACGGTATACATAATGTATATCTGTAGGATGTAGGACAGTCTCAAGTCTCAAGTCAAGTGGTGACTTTGAGGATTTACAAGTTTCATTCTCTCTCTTGAATCTTGAACTGAATCGTGAGGGAAGCGAGGAAGGAGAAGAGGAGAACAAGAGGAGAAAACAAAGGACGGCAGGCGGCAAACAAGACGAGTAGTAGAAGTAGCAGAAGAAGTAGTGTTGTATTTGTGTACTGTGTAGTTTGTAGTGTGTTGTGTGCCACTATTTTATACTTTATACAAGCGTGTAAATTTGGACTGACTTTAACTTTGAACGAATGAAAAGTGACAGCCCGCTCATCTCGTCTCATCTCATCTCTTCCCATCCATCCATCTAACATTGAAAACTGAATAGAGAATAGAAAATAGAGAATAGAGAATAGAGAAACCTTTGTTTTTATACGTGTAGGAGACGGCGTATAGAGTATGGAGAAATGTCTGCTCTGTACAAGCTTTTACATTCAGGAAAAGTAGGTACATTCTATACTTTAGACTTTATATTCTTCACATTTATTATGCACAGTTGTTCTTTGATGAAACTTGGTTTGGTTTCAAATAAAATGTTAAAAGCTCTTTTGGGCCTCTGCAATTTTTTTCACTTCCTTGACTTGACTTGACTCGATTCGAATCGACTCGAATCTACTCGAGTTGACTTGAGTTGAGTTGACTTGAGTTGAAAGTATAGTAAAAGATACATAGATAATTTACGCAAGGAAAATACTCGTGTTGCCAACTGAACACCGAGTTTTCTGCACTCTCTCAAAACTTTGTACTGTATATTGTATGTTGTGTTCTATTCTACGCATGTTTTGCTTTTCATACAAGTATAATTCCTGGGTGCATCCTGTTTGATATGATACATATGATTCGATAAACATGATAATGAAGAATTCAAAGTAATTGATGTTTACGCAAAGTTATTATCCTGTGCAACGCTCCGCCGAGATGGAAAAGCTAAAAGTAACTTTCTGCCTTGTGTCTTGTATCTTGTGTTTTGTCTCTTGTGTTGTGTTGTGTGTGTGTTGTGTGTTGTGCGTCTCTGTGTCACAAATTCATATCTAATGTACAATGTACTAGATACTAGATGGATTCACGCGTGTAGTGCGTGTACACGCATCATTATAAAGTATAAAATATAAAAGCATACCTATACAAACACTATACACGATACTCTATACACCTACAATAAAAACAGTCATGAGGCATTCACAAAATATACAGTGTACAAGAGCGAGATCAAATTTACCGTCTACCTTCCACCTTCTACACTATACAAAGAAATTCCGTCACATTTAACACGTGTGTTATATTATTTTGCACGCGCTTTTCTTTCTCCTACACAAATATTTTTTCGCTCCTATCTACTGTCTACTAAAACACATAAAAGAACACAGCAAAGTTCTATAGTTCTAGTTCTGAGTTTCGTTTGAGCACAGTTAAAGTTGGCAATTGTGAACTCGAAATTTCACTGTCTGATGTCTCAGGGGCCCACAACCAGAAAACTAAACCAAAGCAGAGTAACTCACAACTTGCTTCTTGTTTACAACGTGAATGAGGAACTCGGTTTTGAATTCGGACTCTGACTAAAATTTGAATTCAAATTTGAATTCAAACTCCAAGTCAACATGTACAGGTGATTCACCCCTATTCTTTCCGGTGTCTGGAATCCTATGCATTTCGTATGTATACATTAGATACGTTGGTAGTGGATGCAGCTTCATTTCTGTTCTAGTTTATATTTTCTATTTCCTAAATTTCATCCCGAGTTCATTTCCGGAGTAGCTTCATTTTCTATTTTGTTTTCTAACTTCATATTTTGGAAGTTTATCTGTATTCACCGTCACCATTTGACTTTAGAGTTTATGAAGAGTTGAAAATATGTCTCCCACCGCAATAAATTACACTGTACACAATTCACAATTTACAAAATTCCATCTCGTATCTAGTATACAGTATACAGTATACAGTGCACAGCACAATGGACAAGTATCTGAATCTGACAAAGGTGCAATTTGTATTATGTATTTTGTATCAAGTATTACGTATTACGCAACTCTCCATTCTCCATACATGTAAACTTTTTCAAAGGTTGAAACGTTGAAAGTTAAAATCCAGACTGTGAATTTCAAACGTGTGCAAAGAATCAAGAATAAAGAGTAAAGAGTTGAGAGTAAAAATAAAAATAGTCACGCAGAGTTCTTGTATTTTCAACTCCCTGCTGCTCAGCATTCAGCATTCAGCATTCACCAAATATCTAATATCTAATACAGCACGAACTCCATCTCTGGGGTTTCGATTTTGCACTTTGCATGACTTTTACAAGGAGGATTAGGAATTAAAAGTTTTCCGAGTGGCAAGCCCAATACATTTTGTATTTGTATGTACTTACTTGTACATTGTTTTGTAGTTTATAGTACATGAAAACTCGCTGTACTATAGAAAAATCAACATGTCAACAATTTACAAATACTTTTTAACTGGAGAGGCTCGCATCTCCCATTCTAGAAAATACACGACATTTAACGTGAAATGTACCTACAACCTACAATATAGATGAGACACACACGATTTTAATTACATTACACAATGTACAATGTAAAATGTACATTTATCACAAGTCAGAGTCAGCGAGTCTGAGTTGAAGAGGAGATGAAACCCTTTGAAGACTGGAGACTGACTGCAGGACACACGTTGTGGTTTTTGTGGTTCTTGAGGGAAATTA
>JABASP010004093.1:0-11331 GCA_019776565.1 Sminthurinus signatus
ACATTTAAAGAAGAAAAAATTCTTTGACCCTTCGACAAGTGGTTTTTGGAGGTACAATGAAATTTAAAAACTTACTATAGAAATTCAAAAAACACCCTTTCTCCATCATGTCTGTCACCTGTCATGTACCTGATTAGCATAATATGTATGAAAGCTGAAAAGGTCATTGGTCATACACGTACGAATAGGAATAAAGTGACAGGTGACCAGTGCCCAACTTTCCTTGTACCTTTCTACTTTCTACCATAACTTTGGATGGTGAAAGAAAGACTCTGATCACAGCTACTTGATTCGTACATTTCAATTTCAATATCAATGTATTCAAGTCTCTAGGGACTAGGGACTCTAGACATCAGCTGGAGCTTTAACCTTTTAACGATTAGGGAAATATTGATTTGAATAGATTAAATGCAAAAGGATTGTACTTTTTTGACATGATTTAGATGCAGAGGCGGCGTGAATTTTTCAATTTGTCAATTTATGACTACCATAAATTTAGTCCTAGACAAATGTCACATATATCTAAAATACAAACTAGAGACAAAATCCATCTCAACATATGTATAAAATACTGTAGGATTCGTTAGGGTAACCTACTTTCCACTTTCTACACTTAACACGAAAATCATTACGATAATGACAATTGACAATGCAAAATAAAAAAAACAAAATATAAATCATGGAGGAAATGTTAAAACTGCATGTCAGCGTTAATTCTGGTTTTAAATTAGTTTCACTGTTCCTCAAAGCTCAAAACCTTTTCTACTGTAAAATTTATATCATAAAGGTTTTTAAATCAGGTTAGATTTTGGGAAAAGCGAGAAATAATAAACAAACTTTCTCAATAGAAATATACGATACACGATACAGTCAGATCCCTTTCTTTTTTTATAATTACAGTAATTGTAGTCAAACTTACACTCAAACTGTGCAATGATGCAGACAGGAAAATCAATGTCTTTTTCAGTCCTCTATGATTTCATTTTAGTTTCTAGTTATATCTGTAATTTAGTCTGTATCAGATTTGACATTAAATTGTTTACGTATTTTTACTGGAAATATTTTGATACATTATGTATTAAGATTCTTTTACGATAGTTTTTTTTTAAATAAGGGCGTACAGATATTATATGAGAAGTTGTGATTTTCTTTTTTAACCAAGTAAAAGTTTATTTCAATTTCAACATCAGATGCTGTATGTATTATTACAGTATTTATTACAATATTTCAACGCCCGCGTCTCGAGCAGAGTAGTATTTTCTTGAATGTTCTGAATTAGACATGTGATACGTTTTCTGTTTTTTTTTTTCATTTTTAATGTAAGCTGATGTGCTGAGTAGATTGTTAATGAGATGGTGATGTATTTTAGAGCTGTACAGTGCACAGTCTATATGTACAATGTACACTGTACACGGTTATATAAAAGCTAAAAGCCCTCCAATTCTGTATAAAATACAAACTACTTCATCTGCTCACGTACGTTTTACGTTTTAACGTTTTACAAAGCTCCCAATTTGTTTGTGATTTGTGACTGTAGCAACTACTAACAACCTATAAATTTAGGAGGGAAATTTATGTAAATTGTATGAGCATCAGATGCAAGCTTAAAATCCTTGTAACATCCATAATGTCTACAAACCTCCTGGCTCCTTAAAAGACGACAGACTACGGACTACGGACTACGGACTAGACTACTACAATAAGATACTGCAATCTTTGAAACTTGTGGGTAAAATCCAAAGTTCAAAGTTGATTTTGTTGTGGTTTTGAAAAAAAAGTCAAAGCTTCTGATTTTCTGGGAGTGAAAGTGTTCGACACGTGTCCTGATGTTATCACAAAAGTTTAAACGTGTACCCTTTAATGCCTTTCATTTTTCCTTTTGTGTGTGTTGTATTCTGCACGCCATATTATTTGTATATTTGTATTTTCCTCGTGGAGTTTGAGATTGCTCTCTATTGTTGTAAAGTGGAAGACTGCATGTTCATGTCCATGTTTATTCTCCTGTATGCATTGCATTGCGTGTGGCATCAAAAGAGTAAATCCCTTTAGTTGAAAACATGACATTTGATTTGAAGATAGAATTTAATACGGCATAATATCTCATATTATATTATTATTTATTATTATGTTACATGTTTTATGCAGAAAAGTGCAGAAAGCAGAGAGCATTTAGCTCTCAACATGTAAAATCAAATAATAAGTAGAGGATTTTCATATTGATTTATATATTTTCCCAAAAATGTTGAATAATACAATACTAGTTTTATGAATATGAAATCACAGCAAAAAACTGTTTGTGAATTTAGTATCTAGTTGACGCGTATGTCATTCTTCTTTCTTTTACCTTCATGTGTTTTGTATTTATACGTGTACAAAATACACTATAAATTATGAACATAAATTCTATAGGAGTTCCATTCTATATCATTTTTTATAAGTAAAGGTTTTTTTTATAAATAGCAGCTAATGGCTTCATTTCTACATAGAAAATAGAGTCATTTAAAGAGTCATTTCTCAATAGAGCCGATTTGTAGGTTTCATGATTCTTTATCAAAGCAGAGAGTATGTTTTTATGTTTTTTTATACATGCTATATATCATGAAATACACAGTGAAGAGTGTAGAGTAGGCTAATACTTCACAAAATTGTGAAAAAAATAAGAGATATTTTGAAGCTAGAAAAGTATTTTTAGAAGTAGGAGATTGATATTTCATAGTATAGTTGATACCATCACATTTTTGCTTATGGGAAAACTTGTTTTGCTCTTTCAGGCAAAGTTTTTAGAAATTCCCTTTGAATGGAAATGTCTATGGCCAGTATTTTACTCAGATAGTCTACTTTAGATCAGTGCCAAAAATATTTCCTTTGAATAGGGAAATTTTCTTGTATTTTGTCTTGTACACAGTACACAGTACACAGACTTGCATGCTTACATCTGTTTTCTCAATGCTCAAGTATGAGCTCGTGGTCAACTTGATGTGGTCTTTTATTGGAATTGCATACAGCGCACAGCATAATATACTAAATGGTACATGGTAGAAGCTTCAAGTATAAAGTATGAAAGTATGTGGGAGTGGAGAAAGTAAGAAAGTCTGTGAGGGTTTATGTCTGATGTCTGCATTTCTACAGCTGAGAGCTGAGCACTGAGCATACTTTTGCATTCATGACGTGGTAGGCATGAGGCATGGCGTAATTCTAGTTTCTATAGTTGTTCTTTGTTCTTCAAGTGTATTCCATGTTTTTTTGTTCTAATTAGAGTAAAAACTGAGAAACTGAGAAAGGAACACAGAGAAATTGTATCTGCTTTGTTTCCTCACACAATAATACAAAAATAATAGAAAAAGAGTGAGTGTCAGTAATTTTGTCGAGACACAATTCCGCCAAGAAGCCAAGAATCTTGGAAATTCAAGGTTCCTTGACACTTATTAGTTGTTTAAGACTTTCTCTTGTCACTACTGTCCTACTATCAAATTTATGTGACTATTTGAGCAAGAATATCACAAGGACAATTAAGCAAAAAGTAGTGCACTGTTGTCTGTTTTACAGTGTAGTAGTAATTTTTGTTTTGCTTCCACGTTTTGTAAAATCTAAAATACTGCTCATACTATACTATATACTATAGCTGTTGTATGTTTATGTACTACAGTACATAATACATATTATAGCGTAGTACATTTGAAATGATTTTCATTAATTGCTCTACAATGTGTAATCTTGATGATTTAAAACACGCAAAATAAACACTTGTTTTGACCATGAAAGTGATTTTTATTTTCATTTGCTTTTTTTCTTGTTCCTTGTTTCTTGTATTGTAGAAATGGGATCATTCGGATTCTGGCTGATTGTCATCCTGGGCGTTATTTATCTTCAAAGTGAATCATCAGTAAGAGGAGAAGCAATGACAAGCATGGAAGCTGAAGCTAGACCTCAACGCCCCCGTGTCTTCACATCACCAGGTGAGTGTCCTTTTAACACGTTTTTACCCTGTAAATTTACTTTGTTAAATCATCAACGTCATTCCTCATTAAACATGGGATTATTTCTTTTTTTGTATTTTATCAGACGAGCTTCGCAATTATTTAGAGGCACTGAGCAAGTACTACGCGTTGGCCGGCCGACCAAGGTAAGATTCACGACTGTAGACTGTAGACTGTACATTATACATTGTACATCTTTTTTACTTTTTTCCTAAATTTCATTCTAAAGTTTAAAATAAACTATAAGGATGCATTCACTAAGTTTGAATTTACAAATAACCTCATACCCTGTCACTGATGTTAAATTGTTTACTTAAAACTGACCTTTCGATACTCATGACAAAATCATCCAAATTGAGATTGAATTGTGAATTGAGACTAAATGAGGGATGTGTAAGACGTAAGATGTAGAAAGTATGTGGAATTTGGACACTGCACTGGACAGACCAAGCAAAAAATAACTATCGGTGCTAACTCTAGTACAACAAATCTAGAATAAAAGCAGTAAAACAACAATAATTTCATGTGTATTTTGCTTCCCTTTGGGTTTATTGTACGTTTGAGAATTCCATATTGAATGTTCAAGTTGAAACACAGACACTGTATCCAATAAAGTACTACACATCAAATGAACACAGTGACAGGGACTACATACATATTTTCTAATACACTTCTCTTCACATGTTCAGTACTCACAAGTCAGTTTAATGTTTAAAAGTCTCAATGCTCAATGGGAAAAGTTTCCGTGAAAATTTATCAAAAAGTAATAAATGTTGACGTTGGTAACTCTTGTTTTCTTTTGTAATTGTTGTAGGTTTGGTAAAAGAGCGCTTGCCAATAAGGATCCAAGTCTGTCAAACAGCATGTCAATCCTTGACGTTTACGATGTTCTCAATGACAAGTAAACATATGAAATATGATGGTGGATGATGGTGAAAAGGGCAGGAAGAGAGCGGCGAAATAAAACGTCCAGGAAATTATGGTGGCTCCAGGAAAATTCATTTGAGGAAACCAACAATAACCAGCATTTTTTTACTCCTAATTTCCTTCCTTACACATACAAAAACATATAAAAAAAAAATACAAAATACACCATATACATTGTATAAGCCTGTAAAAAATTCTTGTTGAAAAATGTTTGGTTTACATTTCACACTTGACACAAAAAATAAATAAATGCCAGGACAAGATTCAAAATCATAAAAATTAAAAACACGGAAAAACAGTAAATGGTTTTCTCTACCCCCTACTTTCTCTGTTACTTTGGCTTTTGCTTAGTAGTAAAAAATTAATACTTTTTCCTCGTCTTTTCTTATGTTGAATTACAAAATGTAAATCATAAAAAATCGTACACATGGTATTTATTTAATAACACCATCTTTTTATATTTCAGTACTGTAGAAATGAGAAAGGTTTAAAATATTCAATACAGAATACAGAAAAAAAGGAAAGAAAAAGTTATACAAAAGTTATACAAAAGTTGAAGATATATTATACATTATACAAATACTTTAAAAGTATAACCTGTTATGTTCATTGTTAATGTATAATAATATAGCTTGGACTGTGTACTATATGTAATGTGTAGTCTTCATATTGTCTACTTATACATATATAATACATAAAACATTGTACATAATAATATAAAATATACAAACATATATGTGAATGCAGTTGGTCATTTGTTATTTGTACCAAGAGTTGTGTAGTAGTTATTATAATTATCATTATGATTATCTAAGTATTAATTAAATAACTTTTGTTACATAATATATTATTACATATTATTTCATGTCTGATTTTGTTGTCATTTTCTTTATTATCTTTTGTAGATATTACACCGATTATGTATTAGGTATAAATGAACATTTTGGCCTAGCATATAATACATGAAATAAAATACATACATACATAGGAATAATGATTGTTGACTAGATAGTAGATATAATATTCAACTACTGTGTATAACAAAATATCATAGTAGTTTTGTGAGTATACTAATAATATTTGCATTGTGCATAGTAGTCACCGTTTCTAAAGGGGCATGCCGAGAATGCGTAAAAAACAAGGTTTAAGCTGTGTATTTATAAAAGTAAATTAGATCAAAGAGGTTTACTATGTTTTATTTCTGCTTAAGCCAAGTGACGAATGTTACTTTGGTTTCCAGTT
The DNA here is from genome assembly GCA_019776565.1 of Sminthurinus signatus. Classification (NCBI taxonomy): domain Eukaryota; kingdom Metazoa; phylum Arthropoda; class Collembola; order Symphypleona; family Katiannidae; genus Sminthurinus; species Sminthurinus signatus. The sequence continues at coordinate 6,147 of JABASP010004093.1, forward strand.
CCAATTATAAGTCATCATATTTATTTATATTATAATTCAGTGAAAAATAAATTGATCGTATAACCTGTGTTTTAAGCGTGTATGATGTTCCTCTGTGATTCCTAATGTAAACATACAATGTATATTTATATAGATAGCGTAATATTATATATATTAAATAGATTTTGATGGTTACTATCTTACAGTGTATTCTTTAATAATGCAATCAAACATTATCGACCGTTCTGTACAAATGTGTATAATCAACTTTATGTGAAATGTAAATACCAATGATACGACTTACATAGTGAATATTTAAGGAGCAGAAACATAATGAAACGCATTCAATAGTCTTAGCAGTTGCCAGTAAAAAGAAGAATCACTATTAAAGAAAAAATAATAAAGGAAGAAAAGAATCTTGATGTAATCTTGAGGAAAAGAATAGTAAAGGGGCGTAGGTACTTTTACTTTACAGTATTACACATCGTTTGATTGTGTGAACCGAGATTTTCAATCAAAATGAAAAGGTTCTATAATAATTGTTTTACATCTATAATTGAACGCTACACTTGATTTTTGATTTTTAACCAGATTTACTTAAACGTTTGGCTCTTTTTTCTTTTTTCGTTAAAGAATTAAAGATGTTTTTAGAAAGATTGGGATATTTTTAGAAATTAAAACAATTTATTCTATGCATGCTTATTATATGATTTGTATGATAAATATGAGTCCATGCAGATACACCTTTGAATATTTAAAAGCTTTTAAAGTAAAATATATTATACAGATTAAGGGAAACGGTATAAAAATGTACAATAATAAAATTTAAGTCTATTGCGTATTACACATGTAATAATAATGTGTATATTATATTATGTAGATATATTGTATAATATAACAACTATATGTATGTATATTATGTAATTATTCTTAAAACTATCGTCATCAGTCGACTGTCCGTTTATTCCATAAAATATTTAGACTAAAATTGAAATAAAATAATTAAGTTTTTTTTTGTGTTTTTTATATTTTTAGTTTCTCTTTCTCAAAAACTATTCTATTTTATGTAAAAATGTATCTGTGTGTATACATGCATGCACGGACCTATAGTCCATATATGCACACATACAAAAATATCGATCGTTAAAAATTAATCAGTTTCCTCTGTATTTCCTGGTGAATTCTATATGTACATACATATATAAAAAAACTGTATAGAAATAATAAAGCAACCTACAAGCACATTTTGGAATATAATAAAAGAATTTTAATTAATTAATTTAATTTTACTTCCATTCATCATTGCACTTCTATGCCCGGTTTTGTTTCGGAATGAACTGTTTTGTTAAGTTTGCTTTATAGTTGCTTCCTATGCTGAAAGAACTTTTGAAGTACAATACATATACTGCACGTGCATAGTACATAACATAAATGCCAGAAAGCATGTGTTCTGTATGATGAAACTTTAGGTTCCAAGTTGTAGAAATACCATTAAAATTTAAAATGATCCATAATTTTTTAATTGTTATGGGGTTTTTTAATTATATTTTGTATTCCAAGAAGAAAGGTGGTGTGATGCTGTCGATGCGTCAGGTGTACTGTTGACATTTACGAAAGACAAGTTCCATGTAATTATGAATAAAGTCAAAAATGTGAAATGTGAGAATGGATTACATTGGCGGCTTGACATGTCAATGCAACGGAAATTCACAACCTACAACAAATGTTGAAATGCCAGATTTGATTTCTTCCACCAGATGAAGATTGAAAATCACAAATAAAAAAACACAAGTAGGTTTAATGCGGAGAAATAAAGTAGTACTGAAAATAATATGACATACAACATACATAATGCTTATGTCCTACATCCTATAGTTTTCGAAAACAAACGCAATAGTTTGAAAAGCTGAAATACTAGACGGATAATAAATATAATATATAATATATTAGTACTCTAGTGCTGAAATGTTTTACATTTTGACAGTTTGAAGTTTGAAAATTCCCATCCATCAGATTTAATTCAGTTCACATGTTCATACAGCTGAGCATAATATTAAAATCATGGTATAAAATATATTTTTTTTAAAAATGAAAGAAAATTTCAGTTCATGATTCTATATAATCATAAAATTATCGTATGATGTTATCATGCTGTAATATAATAAAAACATCAAAAATGATTTATAAGAAGCTATTGACAAGTAAAGTTGACGCGTAAAATAATTGGCACTTTCCTTCTTGTCTCTTTTCTTGTACATATATAGAAATCAAATAAAGGCAAGTAGAAAAACAACTGTTCAAATAAGAAGCAAGAATTTCAAACATTTTATCCGTATATTGATAAAAGCCTCAGCTTGTAGCTTGTACCTTTAAGTCAACAATATGATTATGTGGATTACAACTTTATTGCTCATAACTTATAATGTACAGGGAAGAATGGGAAAGATGATAAAATCAGTGTGTGAATTACTTTACAACCCTTATTCATTAACACGTTTTCTCCATGTACACATTGTAGTACATTCAATTCACAAGTTGCAAGTATTTCTGATTGTGTTTCAAAATTCAAAAGGTTTCATATTTAAGTGTATCATGTATCATGTATAGCATCAAAGTTTCAAGATTTTCCAGAATGACGATTGGCAATAATTTGAAAAAAGTAAATAGTAAATAGACTTGGACTTTATTTTTGAATTTTTTCGTCTGTGTGCTTATTGACATTTGACGAGAGAGAATTTCTATGACAGATGGTAAAGTATAAAGTATATACAAAGTATCACATCATGTATACCGTAAGTATACCAATGTATATTTGTGTAATCGAAAATTTCATTATTAATGTGTATTGACAAGTAGGTGTATAGAGCATAGAGCATCTTGTATAATGTGGAGTGTAGACATTTTTGGAATATCATGGAATGACTTTTCTGCGTATTGACTATTGACGAATTTGACAAGTTGGAATCATGCATACCTACATCTGTTTTGAATTCTGTTTTCCGATTGCATTACTTTATTTATCATCCCAAGCCTTAGGGACATGGTACTTGAAACTGCGAATCATGTAGTGAACATTCATACAAATATCAATTATATAGTACAAATTCATGCTTCTTCTTCTTCTTCGGCATCTTTCTTCTACTTTTTTTTTTATTTATTTCCCATTTCATTTTCCTCTCCCGTGATCCAACATCCAACCATCACCAATCCATATTTGGAACAGCTGTAGATTTTATTGTGTTGCTGGAGGGCTAAACAAATCTCAAATCTCATCTTCATATAAACAAGCACAAACAAACTGATACGTGATGCATAGAATTATGTATAGCATACACAGACACATGCACATTTTCACAAAAAAATATCCAGCTGTTCAAATGTGCAAAATCATACTACCTAAAGTGTACTGCAGACATACTCATTCACTTACATACAAGCTAGTCGATATCATCGAATTATACAAATCCCCATAATATTACTAGAGGATGATGTTATTTATATTTATTATTATATGCCTTGATCTTTTAATATTCACTGTTTTGAGTGACATACTGTGACTAATGTTTATAATTTATAATGTCATACGTTGTGTTGTATAAATATCCATTTTTGCATCTCCCCTCTTATAAAAGTGATACCACTTTTTCCCACTTTTATTTTCAAGATTGAAATTTGATATGCTTTTTCTTGTCATAGTCGAGAATTGAAAACATAGGCAATGTCTACAGTATTATTTTATATTTGGTCGCAATCATTATTTATATTGATCATGTTCCATGATAAGAAAGAGCTAAGCAATGAAACAGAAAGCTGAAAATATCAGTGACTTGAATAAAGTTTATCCCCCAATAACATCATGTACTCTTTTTATGATTTACGATGGGTGTGTAGTGTGTAGTAGTGTATATATTATAGATGCAGAAATAGATTGAATAGATTCAAAGTTAAATGTTCGATTATGAATTTTTATTACTAATTTTTTACTTCGCCCCATGTCCAATTTCTATTTTCTATACATTTACCTATGCGTACAGTTTCAACATGTCATTCCATCGTTGGTCATTCCCTTAGTTATACTTTTTTTACTATCTATTATCTATAGCTAATAGTGATGTGTTGTTTAAGAACATGAGGTATATGTTTTACTATTGTTATTTCAGTTCTCACAGTATACTGAGTGTTAAGCAAAAGAAGGAGAAAAGATTACAAAATGCAGAACCAAGGAAACTTGTAATTACAAGACAGTACAGTTTACAGTTTACATAACATGTAGGTTTGTGCACAGTGTACAGCTTTTTGGGGTTTAACTGTGAGTTTTTGTAGAAAAAAATTGTAACAAGCAAAGAATTATAAATCTACTTTAGTTCTTCTTTCATAAATGTACTGTCACTGCAGGAAGAGAGAAAGCAGAGATGGTGAACTCTATTTGTGAAGAGAGGAAAAAATAGTGACGGAAGAAAGTTGAACACTTTCCGTTTCCGCCGTTCCTCTGAGGATGGCGATAGAAACACTTTGTTCAACTTGCGGAGGATCGTATTTTTTTTTGACGATGAAAAGGATTCAGATTTCCATCTCAAAATTGGAAGAGCCAAATCCTGTTAGTATACATATTCGTATTTCTATTTCTGTTTCTGTTCTACCACTCTGAGCTAGTCGGCTCATTTGATCAGGAGGCATTGATTGGCAATCCGGTGATTCTTTGAGGCTTTGACTCTTTGACATTTCCCTTTTCCTTTTCGTTTGTGTTTGTCCTAGATGTTCAACTCTTACGTAACGATAGGAACAGAAAACAGAAAGCAAAGGAAATCAAAAGACGAAACATACATAAAAAACTATAAGATATGCTCCGTGGTACCCCCCCCCCACCAAAACTCAATTCATGGAAACTTAAATATAAAAAAAAAATATAAAATGAGGATTTCTTGAAAATGTAAAGGAAATAAATTGTAAATGGTAATCCATAATATATGATGCATGTATACATGTATAATGTACAGGGTACAGGGTACAGGTAAATAAACATTGTGGTAGTAAACGGGGTTTTCACAGAATCAAGACATCAAATTCATAAGAAAAACTATAAAGTAAAGAGAGATGCTAACAACAACTTTTTGGTACATACATCTGTTGCAAAACCATGATAATGTGGATGCAGAAAATAGGAAATTGCAACAATAACCAAAGTATTATTATTACTATTATTTTC